>JAJOOR010012874.1:0-25442 GCA_036250505.1 Solanum acaule
GGCGCCGTTTTGGGCCCCCGCCCAACGGCTAAAAGGGCCCAACGGCTCCTTTAACGTTCACATTTAAAAAAAAAAAAAAAAAAATAAAAAAAAATTCAAATTGACCGTTGAACCGGACCGGAACCGGTTCTTACCGGACCGGATCAACCGGATAAAAAACCGGGTTCCGTTTCGATACCGGTTCCGGTACCTATAAGACCGGTTCCTTACCGGTTCAACCGGTACCGGTCTTACCGGTACGGGAACCGGACCGGAACCGAACCGGACCGGATAAAAACCGGTCCGTTTGCCAGCCTTACGTGCCACATAAGAAGCACATGGATTGTGCTTCTTTAGATTCGATCCCAACCGTCCTATTTAATCTAAGGGCCCAATTTAATTCAGCATTTTTCTACATGACATATATATATATATAACTCTTGATTAATTTTTGACCATCCAATCAAACGATCAGACGGCCCAAAATAACCAAAGACCTTCTCCTCCTAAATAGACTCTACCACCGCCCCCTATACTCTATTTTTCACAGAAATCACGTTCTTCTTTCCCCAGAGAAAACGTCTTCTCCATCAGCCGCCCATGCCTCTTCATCTTCCCCAAATATCACCTCAACATCTTCCTTTTTCCAGAAAATCGGACGCTCCAGGCTCCTCTCCATCACCTCCCCCACGTGCTCCCCCATCCCCTTCGTTAGAACGGCTCTGGTCGCCGGAAAAACACCTTCTCAGTCACTCAATGCTTTCAAATCCGCCTGAAAAGGCGATTCTTGGGGGGTTTTTCTCCCCCTTCATCATTAGTCCTCCCGTTTTGGCTTTTCAAGAATTCAAAATTTGAATTCTTGAAGCCAATAGAGGTTGCGATTTTGGCTATAAAAAGGAGCCACTTGGTTCCTTCTAAGGAGAGAAAAAAAAGGATCCGGAAATCAGTTAAAAACATCCAAGAATCGTTTGAAAAAAAAAAGATCCAACAACAATCCAACGAGACTGTTTTAGTGTTCTTCGAGTTGAAGTTCGAGTTCGAAGTCGAAATCTTTTAACGTCAAAGTTTTAGTTTGCTGCTCCAAGAAAGGTAATTTCGTCTCCTCTTACATTCTTTTATTTCGATGCGGCGTGTTATGTGTTGAACATTTTGATATAGAATTTGTTATTACGTATATCTGATTCCCCTATTTTAACCGTTACCTTAATTTCGTTTTTGTATATCTCTGGGCAGTAGGCATAAGTCAAGCATCAGTGGAGTTGTTTGAATGTTACGTGTTGATCATTATATTCATTGACTTGATTTTGTATCCATATAACTAGCCGAATCTATGATTTGCTTTGCTTGCAATGGTTGATGTTCACTTAGTGTCCATTTTGGGTGTTCTAACTGTGTAGCTCTATTTTCATCACTGTTGGTTTGAATCATAACTTGAATGCTGGCTGTGTTTCTATTATATTTCAGCTGCTCATATCGTTAATGTAAACTCGAGTTAGAATCGGCTTAGAAAAGCATAAGACATGTCATATTGCTGCTTTCAAGTTCTGCAACACGATTTCATAAGACGTTTAGCCTGGTTTATGCTGTTCTCTGTTGCTAAGTGTCATTCAAGTTTAGGCCGATGTGTTACATCTTAGAAATTCCCTACATTATCTTGTTGTTTCGAGAGTTCGATTTCGCTTAAAATTTGAGAAGTATCGATTCTAAACTTTGTTTACCTCTTTAAGTGTAACCAAGCCTTTTTTTGTTAAAAAATTCCCTTTTCTTTAAGTATGGTTGCAGGTTCATTTATAGTATGAGATTTATTCCATCTCTTATGTTGACCTTTCGTGGATGGTAGTTTCCTCATAAACATACTCTATTCTTGCTAAACGTTGATGCTATGTTTACTGCTCCATTGAATCAATGTAGGACTCTTCTTCCCCTACAAGCCATTCTCTGTAAACGATAGTTCTCGCTAAAAAAATAGCGTTGAAACATTTGTTTCCTTCAAGTTCTTTTTCTTAGTTTTATCAACAAAAAAGGAAACTGTTTTAATATGTTCATAAAATGTTCATCAGCTTAAAATTTATTCTCATTTAAGAATAATTCTATAAACTTGCCCTTGCTGCCTTTTTTTTTTTAAGAAGAGCTCTTTTAGTAATTTTTTTTTCTTAGTTTTGTTAGAACTCAATCAATGACATAACAAATACATATGTGAACTTGAGATATGGGAATTGCTGCACCTTTTGTCGATCTAACTAATCTGTGGATGCAAGTTTATAGTAGGTAAATACCTGTATGCTTATTTTTGGTTATGTGTTGAATTTAACAAGATGGTGGGTAAGCATATTTGATATTTTGAAGTCTTGTTAACATAACTTTTGTCTTCTATTAAAGTTCTCTGTTATGAGACCAACGCAAAGTCCCCTCCTCTCTGTTTTATTTCCATCTTTGATATTTAATATGTGAAATTCTTTCTTCTCTCTTTTGACTCTCTAAGTATAACGTGGGGGTTGTCGGCTTGTAGTGAATGTTTACTAGACATTGTCAAGGCTCACATGAACTAATCGATTCAATTACTACTCTAGTATAATCATTTTTGACTTGTTTTATCTTTTTCTAGTGAATATTTTTTCCCTTGCTTCATGGTATTGTTAGTCAGGTCATTATTCGCCGTATTTAAATGCTCTTAGCACTTCTCAGTTTCTGTTTTGATTTTGTTTCGGGGTGATTAACTAGGCTGAACTTACACTTTGCTCTTTTATTACAACTTGTGTGATTATCAAATTTAAGCATATAGAATAGTTGATATGAATCAGGATATCTATTCATGGCAGTCACATATTGAGTGTGTGTGTTTGTTTTTTTTTTTAATGCCAAATGCAGGTAGGAAGACATCATTTTCATAGAAGTTTAGACAAAACCTACCTTGATTATATAACAGACGTTTGTTGGTTGTTCGATTATTATTTTTTAATCCTAAAGTGTTAACTACTTGCTGGAAAATCTGCCTACAAGCTGATTTTGAATTTTCCCTCTTTCTGTATCAGAAATAGGACACCTCGGAATTTTATAGTAATAGGAACTATCAAGGAATGGCTGTTAATTTCATTATTGAGTTCTACATGTGTTAACAAGTTCAAAGATTTCTTTTAATGGTACTGTGTATCCCTAAGTTCCCAGGTTGTTGATGCACGTTTCAGTTGGTACACAACTGTATATTTTTTTTTTTATGAATTAGATAGCTTCAAGTTTACTTTAGCTTTGTCTAATACCTGGTAGGATAATTTATAGTATCCTTCACTTATCCCTTTCTTTACGAAACCATATGTGCTAATACTGTTTGCTAATTCTTTTTTAATCTTATTCTTTTGTACATGTACACTTGGGAACGCATTTGGAGTTGTGATACGACTCCATTCATCTGTGCCAAATCAGATTTGTGCTCATCAATACATTATCAGCCCGTGTCTAGCAACCTTTATTGTGTCAATAGTGTCCAATGCTTCCTTCACGCTTCAAAGTTTCACGTGTTTATATATACATATATGTGTTGCTATTTTGACTAACATTTTCCATATTAATGTTTCATATTTATATTTATGCTTGCTTTATTTTTGGGTTTACAGAAACCAACTAAGAATGATAGTAAGACGTAGTTGTTCATCTCCCATCCCTCCTAATATTGGACTTATTATGACCATTTGGCTTTTGATCTAACCATTACTTTGAGAATTTAAAAGTGCCGTAGTTTGAGTCTAAAAGTGCTTGAAATACTACTTTCAAAAGAAAGAAGAAACGTTGTTTTAAAAAGGACCAAAATATTTAATAGCTTTACTTATCAACACTCATTTAGGCCTTTATGTTAAGGATAATTTTTCATTTAAAACTTCCAAAGTAATTTGAAAACTAGTTTAAAGATTAAATTATTACCTTTAGAAATACGTAAGGCTAAAGTTATTACCATTTGAGAAATATTCTTTTAGAAAACAAGTAGGGAAATAGGCTTATATTTTTAATAATAATAATATATATATATAGCTATAGAATAAATTCCAATAGTTAGGCCCATTTTTATTTTTTTTACATCACTCCTTTTGCAAAATATATTTACTATTATCACTTTTTCAAATCAAATATTGCTAAAACATTTTAATTTCTTAACATGTCATTTCAAAATTTTAGATATATCAACAGGTTCAAAATACAAGGTACATACATATATATATCATACGTAGAAAGGTACAAATTTTATAGTTCTTAGTTTTTCTCTATACGTAACTTATTATTTTGTTACACTTCATATAATTTTTTCTCATATCTACTATTACTTTTACAAATGACACTTATTTTTTATATAATTTATAAATCCCTATACTTTAATATACACATTATTTTACTACATATTTGCACTCGGCTATTATCTCATTTTATTTTTCTTTACGTCTTAATTATATATATAAATAAAACAACAAATTTCCCTATTCTTTAAACTCAATATTTATTTTGGATACATTTATATAAGACACATCTATATTTTTAAACATATAAAATTCTCATACCTTTTTAGTACATTTATTTATTTATTACCGTATAATAAACATACTATTGTAATTTTATTTAATAGACATATATATGTCATACCTTGTATTTTACTCTTTTCTTAAATTAATAAAATGTACTTACCATTGGTTTTAAAGCAACTAAATAAACAAGTTTTCCTAATTATATTTTCCTAAATTGAGTTTAAAGACTATCTTCGGATAGACTCTGAGGGATGCTTAATACCTTCCCCTCGAGTAACCAAAACCCTTACTCAGAATCTCACTGGTTTCGTAAATCAAAACAGAGTTTACATTTACATATTTAAATGGTTTTCCTAATATTTTCCTTAAAATTTAGGTGGCGACTCTAAAACAAAAAAATATTTTTTTCAAAATCAAAGTGTCAGCCATATCATGTTGTGAACTGTTTCGGCTGGTTCAAAATAGGGTGTGACAATTCCATGTTAAATTGTTTAGATGTCATATGAACATGTGAAAAGAACAACTACATTTTATTTTTTAGAACTAACTTTTTGTAAATTAATTTTTATTTTATAAGTTATAGCATAATAGATGACGTTCTTGTTGTTGACTCTCATATTTTACTTCACGATTGACTGTGTACATAAATCAAAGATAGTTATCTTACTTTCCATAGTTAACTGAGAAAGGTTTTCATTTTTTTTACTGAAAAAATTAAAAATTAAAATTACCGAATATATTTTATCTGTGAAATCATATATATAATCACCTTGTTTATCTTACACCAACAAAGATATAGTTCCATATCCTTGGAAATGATTTTCAATTTATTCAACCAAGCATGATTCATCCAAAGAAAAATAACAACACCGTGTAATATGAAAAATTATTGGTCAAAACTTAATATAAGAAAAGATGAAAGATTGAAATATTTTATGTAATAACTATGGGAATTTATAATATTATAACTAAAGAATGTAAATGAGTGTGAATAACATTTGAAATAATTAGTAATAACTAAGTTAAGTTACCATTTTATAACTAAAAAATTAAAGTCCAATAGCTGAATTTCTAAATTTTTTTTTACTTACATAAATAAATAGGACTTTTAATTAATGTTTCTATTTTTTTTATAGTTATAGATTTTAATTTAGTGTAGGGACAAGATGAAAATGTTTATCCCATATTATTGAACATAAAATTTATTATATATATGCATTAATGAAAATATTTATCTCATAAAAAATAGCTATTAAATAAATAATAAAAGTTAAACTAATACAAACTTCAACTTGCGTTATTACAAGTCATATGATTTTTTCTTCGTCTAAAATACATAGATATTAAGAAAGAGTAAATAAGCAAACCAAAAGTGTTACGACCCAGGGGTACCCCCTAGATGTAACACGACGTACTTGACCCCAAAGGTGTCACACCCGGCACTCGAGAACCATTGCTGGCACCCAAGCAAACCCTTGGCCTGACTTACTTACTCAGCGGAAGACTTTACTCAAGATAAATACTTTTAAAAAAAGTAAACTGAACTGCTCAAAATATAACTTAGAATGTAATAAATAACATTCACTGCCAAAGTGGCAACTCAAGTCACAACTTAACTGAAAAGGGAAAGTAAAGACTCATGAACTAACACCACTAACTCTGTCTATGAAGCCTCTAAACTGAGGGATGTCGGGACAAGACCCCTGATCATCCTAACAACTGAAATAAGCAAGTAATAAAATAAAACATAACCAAAGGGATCCTCTGGAAAGCAAGAAGACTCACCAACTGACTCTGAGTGCTCAACTGGATCAACAATGCGCTGGATGCTTATCCTGGTTACCTATGTCTGCATCATAATAAGATGCAGGTCAAATGGCATCAGTACATTGAATGTACGAGCATGCGAGGGCATTCTAAAACAAGACATAAGCTTGAAAGGAATTGAAGAACTTACCTGGCTCAACTGAACTGAACTGAACTGATTTCAATATAAAGCAGTGTAAATAATTGAAGTAGAAAGAAAAGCTTTAAACTATGGTTTTCTAATCTGTGTATTTAGAAATACAATAGTAACTGTATGTAAGCAAACAAACTATATAGACTCTGTTTGTATATGAAAATACAAATATTCTAGTTGTATATAAAAATACAAAATAATGCTTTGGGAATGTCTCTAACCGACAACCATCACTTAAGAGCTATCGTGATGATACAACATTTTGCCTCACGCTGCCAGGGCCGTCCTATACCTTGCCATGAGTATACAACCTGAACTACTAAGTGGATCCACTAGTCTATGCTAACAAGCACTAAATGAATCATCTAAAAAGTATGACCCTTTTCTACCCATGATAGCTACATAGTTTATGGCGGCTCGGAGTTCTCTGAACTCTCCCCCATATCGGTGCTCAATACTACTCCCAAAATATACTAGCTCTTTATGTTTTAAAAAACATAACTTCTTTTTGTAATTTGAGATAATTGCTCAAAACATATCTCAAAGGCTATCTTGGAAATCTCAGTTTCCCTTCTTGCTTAATCGTGAAAGCATTTACACTTTAACTGAAAAACTAGCTCAAAGGCTCTTTACTGAAAAACTAGCTTAAAGGCTCTTTACTGAAAAACTAACTCAAAGGCTCTTTACTGAAAAACTAGCTCAAAGGCTCTTTTGGAAATCAAGGTTTCCTTTCTTCTTTAAATGTAAAAACATTTTACTCTTTGGGAATACATTGTCCCGATATACTTTTTGAAGAAATGAACTTCAAACTTTACTCTTTACTCAACTCAAAACTCAAGTCTTAAAACAAAGTTAAAACATTTGCAAAAGACTCTTGGAAGACCCTATTGAACTTCTCTTGACTTGACTCTTAACTTCTCATAACTTGACTCTTAACTTCTCTTGACTTGACTCTTAACTTCTCTTGACTTGACTCTTAACTTTCCTTGAATTGAATTATGGATTCAAGGATTATGATTTGTGATAGGAAAGATCTCATAATCTTTAGGAATGATTTTAGATAGCTAAACATGAGAAAAGATAAAAAAATCACTGTCTGAGGATGGGTCCGCGACGCGGAGAGATATTTAAATTTTGGTCACGAAAATACTTTTTGAAGCAGAACGGTCCGTGACCGCTCGGCGACGCGAAGACAATTTTGACTATTCTGAGGAATGGTACCTAGATTTTGCCGACTTATTCCTTCTTTGTTTTCTAGCCCAATTCGCCTAATTTCGATTCATTTTCTCCATATATCTTTATATTCAGGTCCCCACAACATATACACAAGAATCTAACTTAAAGAAACTCTAATAATCAATCTTAAACTCTCAAGAAGGCCTCAATCTCATCCCAAATTCAAGAACGAAATCAATTCAAGAATATAACTCAAGAACATCAAATTCTCAATCTTTTTAGGATGAAATTACGCTGAATAAAACATGTTTGGCACGTGGGTGAATGAACCCAATGCTGTGTGAACTCACATACCTCGTAGGGATAACCCCTTGTCGAAATCCACAAGCTAAACCTTCAAGAACGACAAACTTTGCTCTTTCTCCTCTTTTCTCCTCTTGCGTTCTTTCTCCAAAACCCTAGAGTAAATTTCCAATTGTCTAAACTGAACCAATTCAGTTTAGACCCCAATTTAATTGCTAAAAACGAATTAACTTAGTTGGGTGGTGAAAAGACCATAATGCCCTTCTAAAATCCGGATTGGACTTTCCTTATTTGAACAGCCCAACTTCCAATGGACATAACTCACTCATACGAACTCGAAATTGTGAAAAATCAGTGGCGTTGGAAAGATTAATCCAAGATATTTCCTACGATATCTGGAAACAAACCTAACTCATCCTGAGCTTGGAGTTATGGTCATTTGAAGTTGACCAAAAACTTAAACTTAACTTGACCAATTTTCCAGATTTTTATTATTTCCAAAAATCACTCTTTCTAATTCCAACTCTTTCTAGTTCTTTCAATTAGCGAGATGTTACAATATCTCTCCCTTGGGAACATTCCTCCTCGAATGAGCTTACTCTTAGTAGGCTAAGGGTGTAACATCTAAGATTCAACTCAAATATCCAACAAACAATGCAAACACAACATGCAATCTCATAATTAAAAATTACTAAGAAAAGAATTAGTACCTTGATCTGGAATTTCTCCGGATTTGAAGAGCTGTGGAGATCTCTTCTTCATATCTTCCTCAGCTTCCAAGTAGCTCCCTCAACAAACTAGTTCCTCTAAAGAACTTTGACTTGTACTACTTCATTAGTCCTCAACTTGCGAACTTGCCGACCTAGAACCTAAACCAGAATCTTTTCATAAGATAATCTCTTCATAAGGTAAGCTATCCTTGATCACTTATCAGTTGGTATGGTAAGTGAAGGATCTCCCATGAACTTCTTCAACATGGAAATATGAAATACCGAATGAACCGTTGCTAACTCTTGTGGTAGCTCTAACTCATAAGCTACATTACCAACCCTTTTATATATCCTGTTAGGACCAATATACCGGGGACTAAGATTCCCCTTCTTACCAAATATCATAACACCCTTCACAGGTGAAACTTTCGAGTAAACTCAATCATCTACTTCAAACTCTAACTCCCCCTCCTACCATCAGTGTAGGATTTCTGACGACTCTGCGCTGTTTTCAATCTCTCTTGAATAACTTTCACTTTCTCCATAGCTTGATGAACTAAGTCTGGTCCTATTAGCCCAGCTTCACCAACTTCAAACCATCCAATAGGAGATCTGCATCTTTTCCCATAAAGAGCTTCGTAAGGAGCCATCTGGATGCTAAAATAGTAACTATTGTTGTAAGAAACTCAATGAGAGGTAGGTGATCATCTCAATTACCCTTAAAATCAATCACACAATCCACCTTGATACCTCAAAACACTATCTCCCCCTTGTTTAAAAGCCATCACTTTTTTTTTCTTATTAACACTTGCCTTTAATTCAAGCAATAAAGGATCTTGGTCTTGCTTTTCTTTCACTTCTGACACTAGTGATAATTCAACCCCATTCATCACCACTACTCCTCCTTCTGTGGAATCCACTAGTCGGACTTCCAATCATGCAAGTCTATGTACATCTTTCGCTAGCTCTCTCTTTTCTTCCTCAACATGGGCGGTACTACCCATAGACAACCTGCTTAAAGCATCAGCAACAACGTTAGCCTTACCTAGGTGATAAAGAATACCCATGTCATAATCTTTGAGTAATTCCAACCACCTCATTTGTCTGAGATTAAACTCTTTTTGAGTAAACACATACTGAAGGATCTTGTGATCGGTGAGCACATCCACATAAACACCATAAAGATAATGGCGCCATATTTTCAAAGAAAATACTACAGCAGTCAACTCTAAGTCATGGGTTGGGTAATTCTTCTCATGAACCTTCAACTGTCTGGAGGCATAAGCTATAACTTTGCCATTATGCATTAGCACACAACCCAAACCAACTCTAGACGCATCACAATATACAACAAAGCCTTGCGTACCTTCTGGTAAGGTCAACACTGGGGCAGTAGTCAACCTCTTTTTTTCAATTCCTGAAAGCTTTTCTCACAAGCTTCAGACCATTGAAACAATACTATTTTCTGAGTCAACTTGATCAAAGGAGATGAAATAGATAAATATCCCTCGACAAACCTTATATAATAGCCAACCAAACCCAAGAAACCCCTAATATCAGTTGGAGATGTGGGTTTAGGCCAATTCTGCACTGCCTCAATCTTTTGAGTATCAACTTTAATTCCCCCTCCAGACAGAATGTGGCCTAAGAATGCTACAAATTCAAGCCAAAACTCACATTTAGAGAACTTAGCATATAACTCCTTATATTTCAAAGTCTGAAGAACTATTCTGAGATGGCTAGCATGATCTTATTCATTCCTTAATAGATTAGTATGTCATCATTGAAGACGATAACAAACATATCAAAATAAGGTTTGAAAACTCTATTCATAAAGTCCATGAACGATGCAGGTGCATTGGTTAAACCAAACGACATGACCAAAAACTCATAATGACCATAACGGGTCCTAAATGTTGTCTTTGGAATATCACATTCCCTCACTCTTAATTTATGGTAGCCTGATCTGAGGTCTACTTTAGAGAAACAAGTAGCACCTTGAAGCTGATCGAAAAGATCATCAATTCTCGGAAGAGGATACTTATTCTTGATGGTAACCTTGTTCAATTGACGGTAATCTATACACATCCTAAGGGAACCATCTTTCTTTCTCACAAATGGGATCGGAGCTCCCTAAGTGAGATACTTGGTCGAATGAAACCTTTCTCTAAAAGATCTTTCAACTGCTCTTTAAGCTCTTTCAACTCTGCTGGTGCCATTCTATATGGCGGAATATATATAGGACGAGCATGAGGAATAGTATCTATACCAAAGTCTATTTCTCTCTCAGGAGGGACTCCGGAAACATCATCTGGAAGGACTTCTGTAAGCTCTTTTACTACTGAAACTGACTGAATATGAGGTACCTCAACACTAGAGTCATTAACTCGGACTAAGTGATAGACACACCCCTTGGAAACTAACTTTCTCGCCTTAAGGTACAAAATAAAACAATCCTTAGGCACTGTTGAACTGCTCTTCAAATCTATAACTGGTTCACTGAACTTGACTACTCGAGTTCTAAAATCTATGATGCATAACATGCATCAAGCCGGTCCATACCTAGAATGAAATCAAACTCTACCATGTCTAACTCAACTAAATCAGCACTGCTACTCTTGTGATTGACGAAAATGAAAGAATCATGATAGACTTTTTTTGCTAGAATAGACTCACCATAAGGTGTAGAAAGACTGAAGGTTCAAGAAGTTGCTCAGGAAGAACATTAAAATTGATGACTTGGATCATACCAGTGACAACATCTAGCGAATCCTCTTGCTCTCGGCGACTAGCGATAGCATAAAGATGATTTCCTTCTTCGCCTACCCTTGAAGTAGCTCATCTAGATACAACTCTATCTGGTGGAGCAACTACTGAAGATTGGGCTCTATTTCCCCATTACCATTACTCTGTCTTCTCTTAGGACACTCTCTCATAAAATGACCATTCTGGCCACACTTAAAGAAACTAGTGGAGCCATCACGACACACCCCTGAATGGCTCCTACCACACTTACCACATGCAGGAGTCTTAGTACCCCATTGTACCTTACTACCTTGCGAATGCACATGTCTAACTCTAAAGTTCTGAGACTTCTGACTATTGTACTCACATTTGTTCCTTGGTGCAGGTGCACTAGCAGATGATGAAGTAGGTCCTTTCTGCTTATGTTGGAAAGAAGACCGGTTCGCATTACTATTTTCTTGCCCAGATTTATTTCCTGATGTCTTAGCCCTCTTATTCTCAAACTATTTTCTATCCTTCAGCTAGTTCTTCTCAAATTGTTGCACATGGATCATCAATCGTGCTATGCCCATGTAACTTATTAGCATGACTGTCTTACTTTCCTTACTTGATAGACGGGTCAACCCAACAACGAATAAACTCATCCTGCTCCTCATGTCAGCAACCATCTCTTTGCTTCTCTTAGCTCACGAGGAAAGAAACGCATCATGAAGGCACTCTCGACCATAGGCCAGCTCAAACTCGGTTACACGTAAGCACGAGTTATAAAGAGACTTTTATAGAGAGACACTCTATCACACGAAGTGAGTATGAAAGAAGTGAAGGAAATCCCAAATGTTGCAGCCTTCTAATTATAGATGTGGCGTGCTTCACACCGATAACTAGGACTCTATAGACACGGCTTCATAGACTCCCTAGGACTCTTGAACTCTATGCTTTGATACCAAGTTTGTCACTCCCTGAGCATACACCCTAGATGTGGCCGGCACTTGAGAGCCATTGCTGGCCCCCAAGCGAACCCTTGGCCTAGCTTACTTACTCAGCGGAAGACTTTACTCAAGATAAATACTTTTTAAACAAGTAAACTAAACTGCTCAAAATATAACTTAGAATGTAATAAATAACATTCACTGCCAAAGTGGCAACTCAAGTCTCAACTAAATTGAAAAGGGCAAGTAATGACTCATGAACTAACATTACTAACTCTGTCTATGAAGCCTCTAAACTCCGAGGGATGTCAGGACAAGACCCCCGATCATCCTAGCAACTGAAATAAGCAAGCAATAAAACAAAACATAACCACAGGGATCCTCCGGAAAGCAAAGAGGCTCACCAACTAACTCTGAGTGCTCAACTAGATCAACGATGCGCTGGATGCTTATCCTGGTTACCTGTGTATGCATCATAATAAGATGCAGGCCAAATAGAATCAGTACATTGAATGTACGAGTATGCAAGGAGAATTCTAAAACAAGACATAAGCTTGAAAGGAACTGAAGAACTTACCTAGCCAACTCAACTCAACTCATCTAATTTCAATATAAAGCAGTGTAAATAAATGCAGTATAAAGAAAAACTTTAAAACATGGTTTTCATCTCTACGTATTTAGAAATACAATAATAACTCTGTATGTATGCAAATATACAATATGAACTCTGTTTGTAAATGAAAATACAAATATTCCTGATGTGTATAAAAATACAAAATAGTGTTGTGGGATTTTCTCTAACCGACAACCATCACTTAAGAGCTATCGTGATGATACAACGTTTTGCCTCACGCTGCCAGGGCCATCCTATACCTTGCCACGATTATAGAACCTAAACTACTAAGTGGATCCACTAGTCTATGCTAAAAAGCACTAAAGGAATCATCTAAAAAGTATGACCCTTTTCTACCCATGATGGCTACATGGTTTATGGCGACTCAGAGTTCTCTTAACTCTCCCCATATCGGTGCCTAATACTACTCCCAAAATATACTAGCTCTTTCTATTTTAAAAAACATAACTTCTTTCTGTGATTTGAGATACTTTCTCAAAACTTAGCTCAAAGGTTATCTTGGAAATCTCAATTTCCCGTTTTGCTTAATTGTAAAAGCATTTACTCTTTAACTGAAAAACTAGCTCAAAGGCTCTTTAACTGAAAAACTAGCTCAAAGGCTCTTTAACTGAACTAGCTCAAAGGCTCTTTACTGAAAAACTAGCTCAAAGGCTCTTTACTGAAAAACAAGCTCAAAGGCTCTTTTGGAAATTAAGGTTTCCTTTCTTCTTTAAATGTGAAAACATTTTACTCTTTCGGAATACATTGTCCCGATTTATTCTTTTGAAGAAATGAACTTCAAACTTTACTATTTACTTAACTTAAAACTCAAGTCTTAAAACAAAGTTAAAACATGTGTGAAAGACTTTTGGAAGACTCTATGAACTTCTCTTGACTTGACTCTTAACTTCTCTTGACTTGACTCTTAACTTCTCTTTACTTGACTCTTAACTTTCCTTGAATTGAATTATGGATTCAGGGATTATGATTTGTGATAGGAAAGATCTCATGATGTTTAGGAATGATTTTAGATAGCTAAACATGAGAAAAGATTAAAAATTCACTTTCTGAGGATGGGTCGGTGACGCGGAGAGGTATTTAAATATTGGTCGCGAAAATACTTTTTGTGGAAAAATGGTCCGTGACTGCTCCGCGACGTGAAGACAATTTTGACAATCCTGAGGAACATGTCCGCGACGCGGACCTGTTACCCAGATTCTGCCGACTTGTTCCTTCTTTTTTTTCTAGCCACAATTCACCTAATTTCGATTCTTTTTCTCCATATATCTTTAGATTCAGGTACCCGCAACATATACACAAGAATCTAACTCAAAGCAACTCTAATAATCAATCTTAAACTCTCAAGAACTCCTCAATCTCATCCCAAATTTAAGAACGAAAGCAATTCAAGAATATAACTCAAGAACATCAAATGCTCAATCTTTTTAGGATGAAATTACACTGAATAAAACATATTTGGCGCGTGGGTGAACGAACCCAACACTGTGTGAACTCACATACCTCATAGGGATCACCGCTTGTCGAAATCCACAAGCTAAACCTTCAAGAACGACGAACTTTGCTCTTTCTCCTCTTGCGTTCTTTCTCCAAAACCCTAGCGTAAATTTCCAATTCTCTAAACTGAACCAATTCAGTTTAGACCCCAATTTAATTGCTAAAAACGAATTAACTTAGTTGGGTGGTGAAAAGACCATAAAGCCCTTCTAAAACCCGGATTGGACTTTCCTTATTTGAACAACCCAACTTCCAATAGGCATAACTCACTCATACGAACTCGAAATCGCGCAAACTCGATGTCGTTGGAAAGATTAATCCAACATCTTTCCTATGATATCTAGAAACACACCTAAATCATCTTGAGTTAGGAGTTATGGTCATTTGAAGTTGACCAAAAACTCAAACTTAACTTAACTTAACCAATTTTCCAGATTTTTATTATTTCCAAAAATCACTCTTTCTAATTCCAATTCTTTCTAGTTCTTTCAATTTGCGAGATGTTAAAGAAGGGGTCTCATACAAGCCCTTAGCATATCATAACATAAGATATCAGAAATGATGCGGAAATTTTAAAACTTTATCCATACCATCGAAGTCTTTTATAAAAGCAACTGAAAGTCTAGACTTGTCTCAATTAGCCATCTAATACAGTCTTTGAATCAACTAGGGACACATCCCTTACAATATGGTTCGAAATGAAATAACTAGAGAGAAACTGCAATTGACTCATACGTCCTCGAATCTCGAGGACTCACCACAAGCTAGGCGAATAGTCGATCCAAGCTTGAACCAAAGGAAGATCGCCTTAAGAACTGGAACCTACACTTTGTGAAAAATGTAGAAAATATGGGTTAGTACAAAAATGCACTAAGTATGATAGCCATGCATAAAACCTTGAAAACATGCTAAGAAGGACATTTTAGTTGAAAATTTTCCAAGTTTGAGAATCATCATGCACTTTAGTACAAAAGCATACACAAGCATATTCAACATATAGATCATTATAGCATAATAGAACCATCTCATAAGTAACCCTAAGTTATACTTGTGCAATGCATAGACAAAGATCCCATAATCCCATCTATACTAAGTACCACTTTTAGGCCACTATAATCATACTTACCATTCTTTAATCTCATCTTTAGTTAATACTCATAGACAAGGAAACCTTTACATTTACTAAGTCATATCAAGGAAAGCAACTCATAGCAACAATCCACATTAAACATACTTCATTACAAATAGCTTTCATATCCACATACTTAGTAGCATCATCATAAGCATATTCATTTCATAAATCCTTATGACATAAAAGGAACACACCATAACTACTCTCAAAGCCTACTTGTGCAATGCATGGATGAAGTCCCATACCCCCACCCACACTAAGTAGTGCATTCTTGAGAAGCCATAGTTCATTATCATATTCTTCTTCATAGTGGTAATAAGCCTTAACCGACATAGACCATGTGATCTTAACATGGAATCCGATGTCACCAAAAAGAGGTGTCCTACTTGCCTAAGGTAGAACTACAATGTATTAGCTTTTAGGTGGATCTGCTAGCTAAATAACCTATGGGGGCACATAGTTATGGGATAAGGAGATTGTTACTAGAAACTCCAACCTTACTTAACGGGGGAGCTTCCATCTCATGAGATTATCTTTAAAACCCGACCTTACTTAACGGGAGAGCCTCTATCTCATATTCAATATCCACTCGGTGCTGAGCATTACTTCCCACAATTACATGTTTAATCTTGAATTAAGTTCACTTGCATGAAAAAGTGCCTTAACACTCTATCCAACACAATTCATAAAATAGCTCATAGATTCAATAGGTGAAATTGACTTTCAACCTAGAATCTTCATTATGTGAGAAAACCTTTCACATCATGTTCATTATGTGTTCATGAGAATTGCCTTTCAATCAACACAATAATATCATTATAATCATGGTCTCTTCATTCATAGTCATGCATTAGTGTGTGTGTGTGTGAGAGAGAGAATAGCCTTTCAACAACACCACAATTACATAATAATTATAATCACATTACTTGCAAAGTATTGATAAAGCATGTACATAAATATCAGGATCATGCATATTTCTCATAATTTGCCATTCAAGGACCATGGATCATAATTCACCAACACATCTAGAATTACTACATTAGACATGCATGATAACATAATTCAAGTAATCAATTCATAACATTCATAATTCTATAACATTTTACTTGCATCAATCAATACCCACACTTGAGATCCAATTTGAGAAAATAGGATAATTCATGGATTCTTGAGGAATTCAACTTAAAATCATATAAAATCATCAATTTATCCATAAAAAAACATAATTCAATCATTTAAAATAAATTTGAAAGGAATTCATGACATTGAAGTCAAATCCTAACTTTTGAGTTTTCTAGTTTTGAAATTAGGGGTTTTGGAGGGGCTCAATGGGTGAAGGCTACCCATAGATGAAGAGGTACCATACCTTATTGAATATATACCATAAAATTGAGGAGAAAATCTTGATTCTTCAACCCTAGCTTCACCTTTCTTCTTCTTCTTCCTTGGAGTTCTAGAGAGAGTTTATTTGTGGAAAGTTGGTTATAGATTTGGGTCTTGGGATTTTTATGAGGTTAATGAGTTGGTTAATGACTTAAAAACTCTTATATAGGTGTATTAAAACAATATAAAATGACCTCACATTAAACTAAAAAGAATAGGAATTACCTAACCTACCCCTAGACTTAATCGACTTAAGACAACCTACAGGTCCCCATCCACACCCCTACCTACGGGGCATGGACTGACCCACGTACCATAATGGTGGGGCGTGGGTTGGGGTCTGTAGCTACTGATCTTGGCCATTGACCCACGACCTCCTCCCACGGAGTGTGGACCACCCTACGGAGCGTAGGTCCCTCCATGGGTCACTGTTTTTGGGAGTTATGGGGGTAGTTTTAGGGTCCTCTTCAAGGACCCTTGTTGGTCCTTGGGGAGTCGTACCTTGACGCTAAACCCCAAAACCTTTCATTTTAAGTTCGAGAAGAAATTTTTACGACTCTAACACTTAAGACAAGCTCTAGTTAAGCCTACTAGTTTCTGGGGTGTAACAAAAAGGGAAATGTTTATATAGTAATATCTATTTTGAAGCAAACTTCGTGACTATCCAAATCACATAAGTAGCATTGATAAATAAATTCATTTATATGTCTTGAGCATCAACAAACAAATCATGACAATTCTCTAACTTTTGAGAATTTAAATAATTTTGAAAAAACATATTTAGAAGCATATATCTGTATCACAAGAAAAATTGTTAAAAAAAAAAATGAATGTAGACTACATCATGTTAACTTTATCTATTGGTCAAAAGGTTGATGCCCATGCAGTGTCAATAAAGCATCTAGAGCAGTAGATGACCCAGTTATCTACTACAGTGAACCCACGTCAACCTGGTACTCTTCCTAGCAACACCATCCAGAATCCAAAGAATGAGAGCCATTGTATGGCAGTTACTACGCGAGGGGGTAAGCAAACCATTGATCCACCTATGACGTCTGTGGTGGAAGTTGAGTTTAGAAAAGAAGATGATGTGATACAGGTTAGAGAAAAGTCTGAGAATGCGACAGAGAAAGAAACGGAGATATCTCAGAAAGTGGTCCCCATACCTAGACCTCCACCACCTTTTCCATAGAGATTAGTGAAGAAGATTGAAGATGGTAAATATCACAGGTTTATTACTATGTTGAAGCAGCTTTCCATCAACGTTCCGTTGATAGAAGCTTTGGAACAAATGCCTGGGTATGCAAAGTTTATGAAAGATATGGTAACAAAGAAGAGGTCTGTGAGTTTTGAAGATGATGATAGATTGCAGCATTGTAGCGCTTGTGCAAAAGAAGGAGGATCCTGGTGCCTTCACGATTCCATGTACTATCAGATTGTTACACTTTGCTAAGGCATTGTGTGATCTTGGTGCTAGCATAAACCTCATGCCATTGCCTATTTACAAGAAGTTGGCTCTAGGGGACCCAAAGCCCACTACAATGTGGTTATTGATGGTCGATCGGACTGTGAAAAGGCCCATCAATGTACTCCATGATGTGCTAGTAAAAGTGGAATCTTTCATTTTTCTGGAAGATTTTGTGATTCTTGACTGTGAGGTTGATTTTGAGGTTCCCATCATCCTTGGGAGACCATTTCTTGCCATAGGGCGTGCGTTGGTTGATATGGAAAAGGGACAGATAAAGTTCAGACTGAACAATGAAGAAGCAATTTTCAATATTTGTAGGTCCATGAAGCAGAGTGGCGAGCTCCAAACAGTATCTGCTATAACTTACAGAGTGGAGAGTGGGACAGAAGTGCAAATTGAAGTGCGACTAGGTGTTGAGGCACTAGCAGCAGTTATGATGAATTTCGATAGTGATGGTATTGAAGAGTATGATGAGTTGGTAGCCGCACTCGATAGGTGTGAATATCGGTCCAAACCAAAGAAGTATGAGTTAGACAAGAAGAATCGCGAATTCCCACCCGCAAGACCATCTATTGTGGAGGCACCGAAAGTGGAGCTTAAGGCTCTACCACTGCATTTGAGGTATGTATACTTGGGCAGAGAGAATACTTTGCCGGTCATCATTGCGGCAGATTTGAATGCGAGAGAAGTAGAGTGCTTGGTGACTGTGTTAAAGAGGTTCAAGCGAGCTATTGGGTGGACTATTGCGGATATTATTGGGATTCCTCCTGGTATTTGCTCTCACAAAATCCAACTCATGCCAGATCATAAGCATAGTATTGAGCACCAAAGAAGATTAAATCCACATATGCAAGAGGTAGTTAAAAAGGAGATCATCAAGTGGCTGGATGCGGGAGTTATTTATCCCATTGCAAATAGTAGTTGGGTGTGTCCTGTGCAGTGTGTACCTAAAAAGGGTGGTATTACTGTGGTTCCAAATGAAAGAAATGAGCTTGTTCCAATGAGGCCTGTGACTGGATGGAGAGTTTGTATGGATTACCGGAAGTTGAATGTGTGGACAGAAAAGGACCACTTTCCTATACCATTCATGGACCAGATATTGGATAGACTTGCAGGAAAGGGTTGGTATTATTTTCTTGATGGGTATTCGGGCTACAATCAAATTTCTATAGCTCCAGAAGACCACCTTCACTTGCCCTTATGGGACTTTTGCTTTCAAACGGATGCCATTTTGGTTGTGCAATGCTCCAGCAACCTTCCAGCGCTGTATGATGTCGATATTTTCTTATATGGTGGAGGACACTATTGAAGTGTTCATGGATGATTTTTCAGTTGTAGGTGATTCTTTTGATCGTTGTCTGGATCATTTGGCCGAGGTGCTTAAAAGGTGTGAAGACTGCAACTTGGTGCTGAATTGGGAGAAGTGCCATTTCATGGTTAAATAAGGTATAGTGTTAGGTCATCGAATTTCAGAGAAAGGTATTGAGGTTGACAGAGCTAAAGTTGAGGTAATAGAAAAGCTTCTGCCACCTATTTCTGTAAAAGGTGGTAGAAGTTTTCTTGGGCATGCTGGGTTTTATAGGAGATTCATAAAAGACTTTTCAAAAATTGCACACCCATTGTGCAAACTGCTCAAAAAGGAGTATAAGTTTGATTTTGATGAGGCTTGTCTGAGAGCATTTGGAGAGTTGAAGGAGAAGTTGGTTACTGCACCTATCATTATTTCACCTGATTGGGGACAACCATTTGAGGTAATGTGTGAAGCAAGTGGAGTGGCGCTTGGTGTAGTACTAGGACAAAGGAAAGAGAAAAATTTTCACCCTATTTACTATGCTAGCAAAGCTCTAAATGTGGCCCAGAAGAATTATACTGTGACCGAACAAGAACTTCTTGCGGTGGATTTTGCATTCGAGAAATTTCGATCCTACTTGTTTGGTACTAAGGTCATAGTGCATACTGACCATTCTGCATTGAGGTATTTGATGGCGAAAAAGGACGCAAAACCAAGATTGATTAGATGGGTATTGTTGCTGCAAGAGTTTGATTTTGTGGTAAAAGATAGAAGGGGATCGAAAATCAAGTTGCCGATCACTTGTCCAGATTAGAGGAAGAGGCTATGCTAAAGCTTGGAGATAGGGCTGAAATTAATGATGTTTTTCCAGATGAACATATATTGGCTGCTTCTCATGATTTGATTCCATGGTTCACAGACTTTGCTAATTATTTGGTAAGCGATTTGGTGCCCCCGGACTTGTCTTTTCACCAAAGGAGAAAGTTTATGCATGATGTGAAGGAATTCTTTTCGAATGAGCCTTACTTGTATCGTAGTTGTGCTTATGGGATTATTCATCGTTGTGTGCCCGAGGTTGAGATGTTGAGTGTACATGAAGAATGTCATTCATCGCCTGTTGGTGGGCATCATAGTGGTATTCGGGCTGCGCATAAGATTTTGCGGTGTGGGTACTACTGGCCTACCATCCACCAAGATGCTCATGATTTCACCAAGTCTTGTGATCGTTGCCAAAGAGAAGGAGGGATTTCAAAGAGGCAAGAGCTCCCTATGAATCCTATATTGGTGATAGAGTTGTTTAATGTATGGGGCATTGATTTTATGGGTCCATTTGTGAGTTCATATGGGATGAAGTATATTCTTGTTGTGGTTGATTATGTATCGAAGTGGGTGGAAGCAGTTGCGCTCCCCAACAATGAAGGTAAAAGTGTCACCGCATTCTTCAAAAAGAATATCTTCTCCAGATTCGGTACACCGAGGGCGATTATCAGCGACTGAGGTTCTCACTTTTGTAATAAGTTTTTCAAGGCACTACTTAAGAAATATGGTGTCCGCCACAATGTAGCCACTCCTTACCATCCGCAGACTAGTGGGCAAGTTGAAGTGTCCAACAGAGAAATCAAACAGATTTTGACGAAGACTGTGAATGCTAATAGAACGGATTGGTCAAGGAAGCTTGATGATGCTCTATGGGCCTATCGCCCTGCATACAAGACCCCCGTAGGTATGTCTCCTTACCAACTTGTATATGGGAAGTCTTGTCATTTACCGGTAGAGCTAGAGCATAAGGCGATGTAGGCAATGAAGAAGCTAAATTTGGATTGGGGGCGCCGCATCGAATCAAAGAATGAATGACTTGAATATGCTTGATGAGTTTCGCCTAAGAGCTTATGAAAGTTCAGCCTTGTACAAAGAGAAGATGAACCGGTATCATGATCAAAGAATTGAAAACGAGAATTTGTGGTTGGTGATCTTGTGCTTCTATTCAACTCTAGGTTGTGCTTGTTTCCAGGCAAACTCAAGTCCAAATGGACTGGGCCATTTTTTCTTACAAAAGTGCTCCCCCATGGAGCGGTTGAGCTTGAGAATAGTAAAGGAACAAGATTCATGGTAAACGGGCAAATGATCAAGATCTATCTGGGAAATGCTGAAAGTGTGCAAGAAGTGATTGAGGCCTACAATCTTGATGAAGTCTAAGTAATCAAGAAACTTGCGTCGTATAGCGACGTTAAATCAAGCGCAGCTTGGGAGGCAACCCAAGATGTACAATCTAGCCAACGATAGGTTTATGTTTCCTATTTAGTGGTTTTCTTTGTTTAATTGCGTCTCTGTATCAATTTAGATAGGTGTTTTATTTTTTTAGTGTTGGCTAGAATTAGCATAGGGTCTGTGTCTAAAAAGTGTCAAGAAAATGTAAAAAGAATAGCCTAATGGTTGCTACATGTGTAGGTACGCTATGAAAAATCTGCAGAAAATGGTCTGGTGGAGAGGTCTACAGACCCCATCGACGGTCCGTCATTCTATCCACGGACCGTGGATGGTGTCCGTAGATCCCAGGTAAGCCCCTAAACTTTTCCAAGTGTAAGAATGATCTACGGTCCTAATCTACGGATCGTAGATCGACCCACGGACCGTAGACGGGGTCTCGTGGGTCCAAAACCCTAAATTTGTCTGACCCGACCCGGACCCCCTTATTTAAAACTCCCCTAATTTCAAATCATTTCCACTTCCTTCCATTCACTCTCCAACCGTTTCAAACACCCTCAACTCCCCTAAATCACGACATAACTCCCCCATAAAATCATCCCTTCCATTCCCCCATCATTCCCACAATTCCTTTCCATTCTGAATACCAGATTTGAACTTATAAATACCTATAATTACCCTTTCGAACAAACAAACTTAATTTATCAAATCATAACAAACACCCACAAAAAAGTTTGGTCAAAACACTACATGAAATCAATGTGTGCCTCTCTTGAAGGCAAACAATGTTTACTACCATATCCTTTAGTAGGTAATGAATTAGGTGAGCCATGACATATGAAATTGTAGGTCAATGAGTTTTCTTTTAAATGCCACCAACTTTGTATCATTTAATGTTTAAAGTAAAGTATTATGACCATTTTACCAGAGAATAGTGTAGTGTAAATAAGAGAAACTTCGAAAGTTCATAATTTTGGCTTTAGATGCTAGTTTTGGGTATAGAAAAACTCTATTTCATGGTCTATACCTCATTTGAACTTATAAATACCTATAATTACCCATTCAAACTAACACACATAATTTATTAAATCATCACAAACACCCACAAAAAATTTTTGGTCAAAAAACTACACACAATTAACGTGTGCCTCTCTTGAAGGCAACCAATGTATACTCCATATCCTTTAGTACGTATTGAATTAGGTGAGCCATGACATATGAGATTGTAGGTCAAGGCGTGTTCTTTCAAATGCCACCAATTTTGTATCATTTAATGTTGAAAGTAAAGAATTATGACCAATTTACCAAAGACTAGTGAGCGTGAATAAGAGAAACTTGGAACGTTCATAATTTTGGCTTTAGATGTTAGTTTCGGGTATAGAAAAACTCTATTTCACGATCCAAACCTCATTTGAACTTATAAATACCTATAATTACCCATTCGCACTAACACACATAATTTATTAAATTTCACAAACACCCATAAAAAATTTTGGTAAGAATACTACATGCAATCAATGTGTGCCTCTCTTAGAGGCAAACAATGTTTACTACCATATTTTTTAGTACCTAATGAATTAGGTGAGCCATGATATATGAAATTGTAGGTCAATGAGTTTTCTTTCAAATGCTACCAATTTTGTATCATTATGTTGAAAGTAAAGCATTATGACCATTTTACCAGAGACTAGTGTAGTGTGAATAAGTGAAGCTTCGAACTTTCATAATTTTCGCTTTAGATGTTAGTTTCGGGTATAGAAAAACTATATTTCACAGTCCATACCTCATTTTAACATATAAATACCTTTAATTACCCATTCTCACTAACACAAATAAGTTATTTAATCATCACAAACAGCCACAAAAAATTTTGGTCTAAAAAATACATGCAATAAATGTGTGCCTCTTTTGAAGGCAAACAATGTTTACTGCCATATCCTTTTGTAAGTAATGAATTAGGTGAGCCATGACATATGAAATTTTAGGTCAGTGAGTTTTCTTTGAAAAGCCACCATTTTTTTTATCATTTAATGTTTAAAGTAAAGAATTATGACCATTTTACCAGAGACTAGTGTAGTGTAAATAAGAGAAATATTAAACGTTCATAATTTTGGCTTTAGATGTTAGTTTTGGGTATAGAAAAACTCTCTTCCACGGTCTATACCTCATTTGAACTTATAAATACCTATAATTACCCATTCAAACTAACACACTTAATTTATTAAATCATCACAAACACCCACAAAAAATTTTGGTTAAAAAACTACATAAAATTAACGTGTGCCTCTCTTGATGGCAAACAATGTTTACTCCATATCTTTTATTTTGTAATGAACTAGGTGAGCCATGACATATGAAATTGTAGGTCAATGAGTTTTCTTTCGAATGCCATCAATTTTGTATCAGTTAACGATGAAAGTAAAGCATTATGACCATTTTACCAGAGACTAGTGTAGCGTGAATAAGAGAAATTTCGAACATTCATAATTTTGGCTTTAGATGCTAGTTTCGGGTATAGAAAAACTCTATTTCACCATCTGTACCTCATTTGAACTTATAAATACCTATAATTACCAATTCACACTGACACACAAAATTTATTAAATCATCACAAAGACCCATAAAAAATTTGGTTAAAAAACTACATGCAATCAATGTGTGCTTCTCTTGAGGGGAAACAATGGTTACTACCATATCTTTTAGTACCTAATGAATTAGGTGAGCCTTGACATATGAAATGTAGATCAATGAGTTTTCTTCAAATGCTACCAATTTTGTATCATTATGTTGAAACTAAAGCATTATGACCATTTTACCAGAGACTAGTGTAGTGTGAATAAGTGAAACTTCGAACTTTCATAATTTTGGCTTTAGATGTTAGTTTCGGGTATAAAACAACTCTATTTCACTGTCCATACCTCATTTTAACTTATAAATTCCTGTAATTACCCATTCTCACTAACACAAATAATTTATTTAATCATCACAAACACCCACAAAAAAATTTGGTCAAAAAACTACATCCTATCAATTTGTGCCTCTCTTGAAGGCAAACAATGGTTACTACCATATCTTTTAGTACCTAATGAATTAGGTGAGCCTTGACATATGAAATGTAGATCAATGAGTTTTCTTCAAATGCTACCAATTTTGTATCATTATGTTGAAACTAAAGCATTATGACCATTTTACCAGAGACTAGTGTAGTGTGAATAAGTGAAACTTCGAACTTTCATAATTTTGGCTTTAGATGTTAGTTTCGGGTATAAAACAACTCTATTTCACTGTCCATACCTCATTTTAACTTATAAATTCCTGTAATTACCCATTCTCACTAACACAAATAATTTATTTAATCATCACAAACACCCACAAAAAAATTTGGTCAAAAAACTACATCCTATCAATTTGTGCCTCTCTTGAAGGCAAACAATGGTTACTACCATATCTTTTAGTACCTAATGAATTAGGTGAGCCTTGACATATGAAATGTAGATCAATGAGTTTTCTTCAAATGCTACCAAT
>JAJOOR010012875.1:0-19078 GCA_036250505.1 Solanum acaule
CTTAAATCAAAATCAAATTAATATTAATGTAAAAAGAAAATCAATTCAACACTAAGAATGACAATAATATTGAATATTTGTTCTTTAGTTTTACATTGATTTAGACAATTAAAATACATAATCTAATTTTAATTTTCCTTAAATATTTAATAATGTAACTAATACTTATTAAATTTATTTTAGCATGATTTAGTACTTTTAAATTATGATCATTTTCATTATGACTTTGCAATATTTATTTTATATGATGATTTCATTATTATTTTTTATTTAATATTCTAGTGTCATCAGTATTCATCTCATACTTTGTGTTATTTTCTTAAGAAACACCTTAGATAATTGTATTTTGGTTGGACTAAAGAAATATTTGAAGCACAAGTTAATTATATATTTGTATGCAAGCTTTACCGAAAAAATCCAAAAATCTGAGGTTTATTAGTTTGGTTTGATTTATATATTTAAAAATTCGACACAATGATTTGGTTTGGTATTTGAAAACCCGAACCAATCCGAGGTTGAAAAACCCGAAAAAATCCGAATTTTATTAGTTTGGTTTGGTTTATAAATTTAAAATTTTTACACAAATGATTTGATTTGATATTTGAAAAACCCGAACCAACCCGGTCCTGTACACCCCTAGTTCCAGATATCTTTTGTATGCCCTAATAGAACTAATACATTTTATTTTCATCTATGTATGCATCTCGAGCACATCTAAGTGAAAAATAGAAAAAAATGTCTGAATTTCAATTGGATATCTTTTTCTCTATTGCAAGTACAAGTCAAGTTGAATTGACAAAAAAAAAATCAGTATTAAAAGAATTCAAATCCATAAATTCACTACAAAACAAGGCTCGAGTATAAGTCATTGTTGAAGCAATCCTTCTTTCCCATTCTCTGTGTGTGCCTCCTATGCTAGATGCTAGAAATAGAGGCGTAATCATTGTTAATCATAAATTATACAGTATATGAAGAAAATGCAATTTGTACAATCATCTTTTGTCCATTTCAACAAAAATAAAGGGGATATAATTGTATTTGGAATTAGTACGTACCTACTAATTATTAATTATAAATTTCATGCTTGGGAGCAGCTGGGGTCGTTGTAGTTGTATGGTTTCGAAAAAGTTATGGAACAATCAACCCTTGTGTTTCTTTCTTATCATAAAATAGGAATTTTTTACTAAAGTATACATACCATCTTCCGGAGCACCTTATTACCATTATAATTATGATATTCCCTCCGTTTCAAAAAGAATGGTCTCCTTTCCTTTTTAGTCTATTTCAAAAAGAATGGTCCCTTTCCTTTTTTGGTAACATTTTACTTTCAACTTTTCACGTGGCATGTTTAAGATCACAAGATTAAAGGGCAATTTTGTATATTTGATATAACTTTAATTTAGGGCCACAAGATTCAAAAGTCTTCTTTATTTTCTTAAACTCCGTGCCAAGCCACTCTTTGTGAAACGGAGAGAGTACTATATAATATAATAGTAATTATAAGAGGGGGTGGGGGGTGGGGGGGTTCTTCAATCATTGTCAAAACAAATATATATAGAAAGTCCAATTCTATCGCTATCGTACACTTTTCTTCATTCGTAAATGTCTCTGCACTCTTTTTTATTTTTCCCGTTATAACATCTAAAATATTACTAGTAATTTCTAAACTAAAAAATTAAATGAATACACATGTGTGATTTTGTTACAATCCTTAAAGTAACAACGATTTTCACTTTTAAGCACATGATTTTATTTGTGTTTTTTAACGGACATGTTCGTTCTTGTTCTTTAATTTATCCTTGTTGTTTTACTTCTTGATATTGAGTTTTATTAGTGGTAAAATAAGTCTCCAATCATCAATTGTAGAGGGGAGAAAATATAGTACATGGAGAGGAGGTAACTTTTTGGTCAATACTTTTATTATTTTGAAATTTTTGTAGTTCATGTACAATTTATTCCAAAATCAAATAGTAGTAATGCTTTTTGGTGAAAATGACATTAATAGTAGTATATTATTAATAGTGATGCCATTTCACCTCACTGATGTGTAGTCATAGCCTTTCTGTCAGATTTGTCTAATTTTGATAGGAATATTATACAATACTATTTGGAAAAGGCAAAAAATACTTTTGATGTTCTTCATTCAATTTTTGATTTAGATATATTCCAATCTATTTTTTTTCTCAAGAATCCCCTCAAACTAATTAACTACCCAAACTTCAACTCCGATGATTTTTTGCAATTTAAAATTAGCATGTGATTTATTATGATCTGGAAATTGCAATTCAATGTCATTGGCCCCATGGAATAACCAGGACCACTTTTGATTCTTTTTTTCTCTTTAATTCTTTGTTTAGAATTTGCCCTGCTGTTATAGACTATCTCATCAATTGATTCTTGCGGAAGCAATATATGGCATTCCAATAATTATTATGCTTTATTTAAGATCAATTATAAGTTTCAATTTAAAAAAATTAAAATTACAATAACAATAACATATCTTGTGAAATCCAACTGATTGGGGTCCGAAGAGGGTAGAGTGCATGTACGCAGATCTTATCGTTAGTTCGTGGAGATAGAAAGGTTATTTTCGAAAGACCTTGGTTCAAGTGCATAGCCCAAGTAAAAGAAGAGGAAAACAATGAAGAATGCATACTAGTTAATTAAAAAAAAAGGCAATGTAAAGTCTACAGACTACAAGAAAGAAACAAAAACAACTTAATAGTGTGATAATCAAAATACAATAACAAATATGAAAATAACTACAAGGATACGACTAATACTAACATGGAAAAAAAAAGTTTCACAACTTCTATTTATCATTTTTGAAATTTTTTTGTGTAGTCAAATAGGTAGAAGCACAAAGGAATATTGGTAGTTCTCGAATGGATTTTTACACTAAATAAATAACAATGCAACAAAACTCACAAATAAAATTAACTTTGATCTTTATTTTTTATAAATCTTAATTAGTATTTCATATATAATTGATATATTTATGTATAACCAATTCATTACATTTATTATATATATATATATATTTTTTTATTTTTTATTTTTTTTATTTTTTTATTTTTTTATTTTTTTTTATAGCAAGTGAACTTTCTTTAACTCAAAATATTAAAGATCTTTCTCTAATGCATAATCAACGCATGAAGAAGACAAAGTAAAATGTTTGTCTAAATAAAATGCATCGAGAAGACAACGGGAAGTGCTCATTTTTTTGCAATAATTTTTATTTGTACTACTGGTATTTATTTTCTTTGTTTACTTTTAAAAAATCTAATCACTATACAGCAAGATAACAAGAGGAAGAAAAGACAACCCAACGTTTGTCACTACATATTAATGGAGTACTATTTTGTCGTAACTCATGTAAATATGTTTGTCACTTGTCTTCTAATTAAAGCAGGTCTTCTTCAATCAATCAACAAAATTTCTTTATTAGTTTTTTTTAATATAATTTATTTAATTACCTAATAAGTTTTTTATTTATTTTAGTATGATTATATATTATCAACCAAAAAAATGTCTCTTTCTTTTTAAGTACTTTGACAAAAAAAGGCATACAAATAATTTTACTCCTTGGGAGGAAATTAAGTTGATTGGAGCAAGTGAAACTAATCTAACGATTGGGAATTGGCATTCCGGGTTGCTACTATTAAATTAAGAAGTAAAGAAGCCCATTGGGTTCTATGATAGCCCATCAATTTACAGATTTAAATGCAACACCTCATGGGCCTCAAAAAAAATATTTGGGAAAATTTTCAGGAAATATTACAAAAATCTCATCTTTTAGTTTACTTATTACCATTATTCCCTATAAGTTTTACAAATCTCCAAAATCCCTCATTTTCGCGCATCAAATTAATGTATCAGCGCTTATATTATTGTATCTCGCGCATCAGATTAGTGTATCATGTATAAAATGTAATGTATCTTACTTAACGATTAATGTATTTCGCGCATCAGATTAATGTATCCGTTTGAGGGATTTATGTAATTATAAGCTTTTAAGGGATAAATTGTAATTTTGCCTTAAAAGTATGTGATTTCTGTAATTTGCCCAAATTTTCAAAACAACAATATTTTAGCATCTAATAGGGCCCCTTGTCAACACTTTCAATATTTATTTAAAATGTCAATATTTTGGTTTGTTATAATGTTGACTGTATTTATTTAATTTGAAAGAATACACACTTTTAATAACATAATGGAGAGAATCATGGGAAAAAATATTTCAAAAAAGGTAAAAATATTTCCCTTAGTTTTTGATCCTTGTTTGAACTTTTTAAAATATAATTTTATCTGAAATGTATTCGGATGAACTTCTTTAAATATGATTTTGTGTATTCGGATGAACTTCTTTAGATATGATTTTGTGTATTCGGATGAACTTCTATAAATATGATTTTGTCTATTCGGAATTTCGGATGAACTTCTTTTTACAAACTGAGCATGATAAATACTCATTTCAATTGAAAAGTTAGACCATACAATTCAAAAGCTGAATTGTATACCATTAGGACGAATACAAATTCAAATGTAAATACAAACTAGTTGGTATACAAAGTGATATTGAAAATACAATATGAGCCAAATAAAATACAAAATCTATTTTACTAATGCAATTAGTATGAATACTTATCTAATGAATATGTAAATAAACTGTATTCTGGTTATTCAGAATTGATAATGAATACAAAATCAAATCTTAATACAAACTATCTGGTATACAAAGTGATATTGAAAATACAAAATGAGCAAATAAAATACAGATTTGTTTACTGATGCAATTAGGATGAATACATATATAACATAAATAAACTGTATTTTGGTTATTTAGAATTGAGAATGCATGCAAAATCAAGTATAAATACAGAACTTGATGGTAATACCATTAGGACAAATAAGAAATCAAAATCAAATCTAAATACAAACTATTTGGTATACAAAGTGATATTGTAAATACAAAATAAGCAAAATAAAATAAAAAGTTTGTTTTACATATGCAATTAGGATGAATACCTAAATAATGAATACGTAAATAACCCGTATTTTGATTATTTAGAATTGAGAATGATGGACAATTAAGAACTTCGATCCGACAATTGATTCATCAAGTTCTATGGATTCAAGAAGAGACTTTTCGGAACAATTCATAGAACGGCGGCGGAGATCTAGAACCCGACAGGAAAACCGCCCGACCCCAATAAGCAGAGAAGTTGTGGAGCAGGTCTGACTCCTGATCAGATGTATGAGAGAGCAATCAGATATTATACCCCAATTTTCACAAAGAATTGCCAAATGTTGAAATCGTATAAGTCGAAGAAATTTCTTAACAAGTATAGGAGATAACAATGGTGGAAACAATAGAGAGAGTGGAGAGATTTGGGTAAAAACCTAGACAGAGAATATTAAAATGTGGGGTCTTTTTTTTTTTTTTTACTTTTAATTGATAGTAGAGTCAAACTAGGTAACTAATTTGAGAAATAAAAGGATAGTAAATTAATTGATAGTAGAGTCAAACTAGGTAACTAATTTGAGAAATAAAAGGATAGTAAATTAATTATATTAGACACATTATATTTGCTAAAATAATGACATAATGACATTTTTAATAATTATTTTATAATGTAGATGTTTTAGCTAATTATGTTAGGAATTTTGACTAGTTCACTAATTTTCCCAAAATATTTTGCTGCTCTATAAATCCCATTAGTAGATTCCTTTTTCTTTGGAATCAGAATAAGAGCTATCGTATACTAGTTAATTAGTTAACATAGTTATAGTTTAGCTAATTTATAATTCTTCATTAAGATTTAGGTTAATTATGTGGGCTTCAGTTCGAGTTTGTATAATTTGTCAAGTTTGTATAATCACCACTAACAATTCTTCGTTTGATTTGTATTTGTAAATGACGGTGATTTCTTTTGATTTTTCAGTTTTATCATCGAATACATTCAATTTTTTTAATAACTTTTTAAAGTTTATATAAACCTGTAGTTTTTGAAATTTGTATCACTTTTGTATGATGTAATTTGTATAGTATAATTTCTATAACTGTTTAAAGTTCAGATGTTTGTGTTTGTATAAATTCGTATTTCAAATTTTATCATATTTGTATAATTTCAGAATTTGTATCACTCCGAAAAACTGATCCAATTTTACATCTACAGTTATACCAATATTTGTATAAATCATTGATTGTATGTAGTTATTCTAATTGTATATTTCTATATTTTACATAGATAGAATATATAAGTACAAACACCTACCAACATAATTATACTTATGCAAATATGGACGACGCGAAAATAACTCATTTATACAAATACACACAAATTATACAAACGAGTAAGTTATAACTACAACCCTTAAATATGCAAATTATATCTAAGGATTCTAAGTAAGTCTATTATAGTGGCTATTTGCGAATTTACCCCATAGATATTATTATGGATACTATTATGTACCCTTGAATTAGGGGCTACTATTCGATCTAAATCTTCGTGAAACACTAAATTTCATTTTTACACAGCATAAAAACTTGTCAATATGGTCAGTGGCGGACCCAAGAGTTTTGTTCAGGGGGTTCAAAGTATAAAGAAGAAGTTCAGGTGGTAATGCAAGTGTGCGGTGAGCGTAGTAGCCCCTCGGCATGCTCTTTGTACATGAACCATAGATATTTCATTAGTTCATAAAAGTAAAGGCTAAACTAATCAGAGATATCGAGGATAAAGATATATTCATAATAATTTTAGTGGATCGACTGTATTACATAAGTTAAATACTAAAACACGTGAAAATTAAATGATGAAAAAAGAGAGCGAGACGGGGAAGAAAGATATTTACCTTATCATGCTAAATTTAACTTACTTTATCATACCGTATTAAGCATTCTTTCTACTTTTATCATGCTCCATCGAGTATTTTTAAAATTTCTTGTGCTTTTTGTACTTTTATTTTGCAATGTTTTACTTTGTTTTTCACTTTTGAAAATTTTCAATTAGCATTCATTCAATCACATACTACTGTGAAAATTGTCAAGATTCTCTAAAAGTGTGTAAGAATAAAGTTAATAATATTATAATGCATATTCAGAAGATAAATAAATAGCATCATCAATCTTTTAGTTCATATAGTTCAATTTACTAGGTTAATCATAATTTGTAAAAAAAACAAATAACGAAGAAATTAAATAAGTTTAGTTTCCACCTCTCTAAAACAGAATTAAAAATATAAAAAAAAGTTCATGAATTCTATAAATTAATATTCTTAAAAGGATGTTGACGATATTAAAGTTTCTTTGTTCAATTACATCTAATTTACCGTTTTTTTTTTTAAAATAAATTATATTTCTATCTCAATTTCAAGTTAAATATAAGGAAAAATCCTTTTGGCCAGAAAATTTAGCCAGAATGGTAAAATAACATATTTTACACTATGTTATTTTACCTTTTTGAACATTTTTACCCTTTTAACTTTAATACCTTTTAATTAAAAAATGGAAAAAGATCAGTTTATTTTAAAATAAAAAGGATATTATAGACTTTTTAAATTTCTGGTCAAATTTTCTGGCCATTTAGCATGCCCAATATAATTCATCATTTTTTAGAAGAGTTATTCAAGGTAGTATATGAAAAAAGAGTTGCGTTGAAACAAAATGAATAATGAATATAAAAAGAATAAAAAATAAAACGAATGTGTCTAATAAATTTAAACAATAACAAATTAAAAGGAAGAAATGGAATAAAAGGAAAAAATAATGAAAAAGAAGAAGAAAGTCTAAGCCCAAAAGTTCCATTTTCCAAAGCTAATATTAAAAAGAGGGGAAAAAATGTTGTTCATGGGAATTGAACCCGTGACCCTACGGGCATTTCTTGAACCTTTTATACACTGAACCAAGCCTCACTTTGTTTTTAGGGGGTTCATTTTAATATATATACACATAAAATTAAAATTTGACATTATATATACAATGTAATTTTTTGACGAGGGGGTTCGGACAAACCCGTTGGGTCCACCTAGATCCGCCCCCTGAATATGGTGAGTACGTCAAATATTCAATATAATTTAAGATCTAGTATCATTCAAGTAACGAATTCTAGCCAAGTAAAGAATCTTACCTAATTATTCGGGTTCATTTACGATTATGAGTTATGTGAACATAATAGCTAAATAATATATGTCAGCAAATATTAAATAGTGACCTAGGCAGAATTTCCAAAGAATACTATTATTAATCTAAATATATTGATTGGAGTGAAGGTTACTGAAAATCTAATTTTAAGTTTTCTTCATACCCCTAAGTCGTAACTGATACTATTTGTTCCACGCAAAGATGAGGTGGCAAAATCAAATATTGAGCCAAGTTTAAGGGGTCATTTATGTATTTAATGTTTTTGATAGTAAGTGGATAATATGTTCTGCTTTAAACCCAAATAATAATGAGAATTTTTTATCAATTTCATAGTGTTAAGAGCTAATTATAATTTTTTTTAAATTAAAAAAAAATCATTAAATTTGGTGGAATCTGGATACATCCCAAAGCATTCTAATACATCACGTTTCGATTTAGAATACATCCCTCAGCGTCCCGATATATCCCGTCTCAGTTTTGGATACATCAGTCAATGTTCCGATACATCGCATAAAGTTATGTATAGAAGAATAGGATAAGGTAGAGATTTTTGTAAAGTTTTCAAATGGTAGGGAATTTTAGAGAAGGGAAATTTCATATACGGGGAAGAGTAAAAACTTAATTAGCCTATGTAACTATAATTTACATAATTATGCTCCATAGCTATAATTTCATTTGCTATGCGGACTAACGTTTCTATATCTCAGATTTTTAATTAAATATTATACAATTTTTATTATATAAAATAAATGATTAAAAGACAGTAATTTCGGTTACAAAAAATGTCAAACAAACCCATAAAATAAGGCAATTGTATATGATTTGCCTAAAATGACTTCTTCAACACGAAGAACACCATAATCGTATATGAATTTAAAAACTAATATAGATTAATTATATGTATTTGTGTATAAATATGTATTATTACTGAGTAGATGAATTGTATATGTATCTGATATATGTATACGTATATAAATTATTATTTGTATAACATTGCATGTGTGGGGCATTCTTGAGATGCTTCTTTGAGTAGAAACCTAACACCCTAAAAAAATATGTCCAAAAATAAGTTCATACAAAAATATTATATACAATTATTTGTATATGTATATATATCATTTAAATGGATAAATAAGCAGTTGTATATCAATGTTGGAAAATATACATTGAATTCATATAAGGAATTGTGGGTGATAATATACATGAAAATAAAATATACATAAATAAAAAATATAGAACCAATTGTTGTTTGTTTTGTACTCGTTGCTATTAGAAACAATTTTCTTTACTTGGATCTAAATTCTTGATTTGATAATCTGTTGCATAATAACAGAATAGTTTATGTGCTTGGATCTTAACTCTTGATTCGGCCTTTTCCTTTCAATTGCTCTAAATTTTGCAATATGCCCTGCAACACTAATTATTTCCTGTCGTTAGAAACCCCATCTTTAACCAAATTGGCATTCGCAAAGTGGACCGCATAACTCCTAAAATGAAGACTCAAAATGTAATATTATAAAATATTAGACAAATGAAAATCGTATACCAACAGAAAAAAAGAAGAAGCAGTTGAAATATGTTTGGGCAGTTATCTTGAACTGTGATGCCACGACTAGGAGGGAGAAAATCGAATTCAAAATTCAAAATTAATATGGACGAGAAATTTTAGGAGAAAATTAGTGAGTGAAGAAAGGAGAGAAGGGAGAGGAGAAATAAAGTTAGATTTGTATAAAACTATATACAAATCCGCCGAGTATATCTTTTGTTTCCATATACAAATCATCTATGGGTCCCGCAATTAATAGCAAATTTTATTAAACTATATCTGTGAATATTGATTTTGTGAAACTATAGTTTCATTGACTAATATATTACTAATGTTTGTCATTATGCGTAAATTTTTTTCTTTAGAAAATATGGTATAATAAGTTGTATATTTATATAATATTTTCAATAATTAAGAGGGGAGGAAGGGATTGTTTGATTTCAGGCAGTGGATGGGCCCGTGGTATATTAGCCCAGCGTTCCTTAGCGGGCCATCCCTAAAAAGCAAAGCCCAATTCTTATAAATGGGACTAAACGTCATACTAATTAGATTGAAATGTGGGGGCTGTCGCACGTGGCTGCTGTCCACAACAAAATAATATCCAAGATTTTTCTTTTGGTTAAGTTTATTTACGGTTTGATTAAATTTATTTATTAATATGATCGAAATATATAAAATATACGGGAAGTGCTAAATGGCCAGAAAATTTAAAAAACTATAATGTTTTTTTTTTTAATTTTAAAATAAACTAATCTTTTTTCCATTTTTTAGTTAAAATATATTAAAGTTAAAAGGGTAAAAATGTTTAAAAAGGTAAAATAACATAGATAAAATATCTTTCTGGCCAAAAAGATTTTTCCACAATCTATATCCGTAAAAAAAAAAAAGATTGTAATAAATTCACTCATGCACCGGGAATTGAAACTGAAAATTTTAAAATTAAAAGAAAAAATATAGTGGTTTGGCTAATTTATTAATCTTGTTTGACTTTGTTGGAGAAATTAATGGATAAAAGTATGTAAGGATTACTTTATCCCCTAATTATTAGTAACATTTTAAAAATGTAAATTCGATTTAATGAATTCCAAAACGATATCACAATGATGAGAAACAAAAAAAGAAAGAGCATGCTGACAAATTTAGAACGATTTGTCCTGTTTTAGGTTACAGTAGTAGATTCTTTTCAGTTTTACTAGCAGGGAAATGGGAGAGCTTTCTTTTCTTTACAGGAATAATACAGAGCTAGATCGTTTTAATTCATGCCTGATATAAATTAAAAAATGTTATATTATACGTCTAATGTAAATTTGTAGAAAAATAAAATAATATACTCCACATGATATTATTTATTGATCCAAATAATGGCAGAAACATTATATGGTTGATCCTTAAACATTGATTCTTATATCTAATATAATATACAAATGGGGGTTGTGTTATTGTGTTATATACAAATCTCTCTTGAGCTCGAACTTGTTTATCCTATATATTGTCATAGAATTAGTTGAGTAATACAAGATTTGATCTTACGGTGCGTGCATGCGTTATTTAATTTATTGATAATATTATGCTATTAGTGTTAATGTGCAATATCAAGGCTTATGTCAATTGCTTAATAGTAAAATGCATGCAATAAAATTGCGATGCCAATAATTTGAAAAAGTGAATAATTTCAGGATCCAACGTTGTTATGCTTCTTGCTAACTTGGAAGTTGGGAGTCAACGGAAAAAATAAGATTTTAGTAATTAAGACTAATTTAATTTATACATGTTCAAGCACGCCTCTAGCTAGCAAAGTAATAACACTGAACGATGATAGATTTTTTGAATTTCAATTGAAACCAGTGTATCCGCCCGCACCTATTACCATATCAATTAGTCTCAAAAAACTCCAATAAGAAAATGCAAAGTAGAAGCTAGGGGAAATTATATATAAGTTCTAGCAAAGAAAAAGAGAAAAGAGGAAAATAAATTAAGTAGATGATAAAGTTAACATGCATAACAAATTAAGTTAAGAAGAAAGCATCGGTACACAATAATTAAAATCATATTTGAAACGCAAATACTAGATGTATTCACCAACTATAATTATATCCCTATTATATTGCTCTAATGAACTTAATATTATTGTTTCTCCTTGCTATTTACAATTATAGGTGTGCAATTAATCATGCCAACAAAGTAGCATAACTACACATCTTCTCACAATGTATAGCCTTCCTCTCTGCTCCTTTAGAAACCTCCCAAGTTTTCCACTGCATATCCTCTTCTTTGACTTTAAGTTAGCTCCATTTTTGCCCTTCATCATATCTCTATTGTACCCAAAATATGAGCAATGAGAAGCAAATTGTAGCTAGATTTAAACAAGTAGTTGAAGATTGGAAGAATTTTATATTTCAACAAGTGGAAGAAGGAAATTAAAGGTCTTCTTATAGTGAAGGAGTACTATACTATAATTAAGTGTACATGTGGTCCAACACATGCAATATTCACCTAAAACGAGCCACACATTACCTTTAAACTGGGACCCTCTTTTTTTCCAATTAATGATATCTTTAAAAGATTTTTCTAATTATCAATTCTTTTATCATTGTGTATTTAGAAAAATTCCCCTTTTCTAACCCTTCAATTATTGGCAATTTAGGAACACAATAGTCAAAGAGTCGCAGGTTAAACTGCTCTACTAGTACACTATGGTCTACAACCAACACCATCAACTATATTCTATTACTCCCTCAGTTTCAAAAAGATTGGTCTGATTTGACTTGGCACAAAGTTTAAGAAATTAAAGAAGACTTTTGAATCTTGTGGTCCTAAATTAAAGTTATGTCAAATGTACAAAATTGCCCTTAATTTTATGGTCTTAAACATGCCACGTGGAAAGCAAAAAGTAAAATGTTACCAAAATTATTCAAATCTTTCAGAGAGGCAGGGGACACAAAAATATACAAATTTATATTAAATTAGATGATAACTTTCATTCCAACCAAATTCAGCTTAATTTAGGAACATGTCACCGTTAACAGGGAAATTATTAAAACATGTTCCCGGTCTTTTGCTACTTTTGATAACTTTCACTAAGCAGCTTCCACTTCCAATGACTAGCCTAGTGTTTGTTACCCATCACTTTGTGTTTTGATAACAATTGCAAGCGGTTTCCAGATCTCGTGTTCGAGTTTTATGTATGAAGAAAATACTGTTGAAAGTGTTACTCCCGAATAAATTCTGTCGTGCACGATAGAGATTCAGTCGGGCTCTAAACACCGGGTGGAAAACCCAAAGAAAATCAACGGCAAGGTGTAAATTTATTTATGTAACCACCATTAACTTTGTTATAATCGTACGGTCTTTTTCATTTTCTTTATTCCGTAACCGAAAAATAAAATAAAAAATCAACCACAGTATTATTTGTTTTTAAGGCTAAATATAGTTGAAATATCTATTGAGTATTCTAGGCGTAACATCAGTTGATTAGCAAGTCTTTTTCTTGTTGTTCTTATGAAGAAGCTAAGCTGCCCGGATAATGACTGCTTTGTCATTGTTTCTGTGTCTTTCTAATTTCCAAATTTGAAACTGTTCTTGATACTAGGATCAGATCGCTTACTCGTCAAAATTCAAATACTAACCACAAGTTTTTGTTTTTATTTTTATAAAGGATGCGACAAATATTCACGAGAGAAAAAATAATGCTAGCTAATTATTTTGATGGACGAAGTTATATAATCTAACACGTAAATTGATGTGAGTACCAATTTAATTAAGAAATGGAGTAGTAAATAACGTTTGAGTGGCTAATATTTTTTGTTAAAAATAGGTAGACCATAACCTAGAGAAAAAGAAGGCATAGAAAAGGAAACATGGGAGATGAGGAGACAATGGAGATTAAATTAGATTGTGAAGTCCACACAAATTTCAAGTGGGGTGTGAAAATGTGGGCTAAGTTTTGGCCCAATCTAGTTTTGTTATGTACAGTAGAAAGGAGGACATATTTGCACGTGAGCAGTGACCTTGCCGTAATAGACACTGTTCCGTCTCGAGATATTATTTGATTTTGAGCAACCTAACTTTTGAGAAAATTTGACATAATAAGATTATATAGCTATCGTTTTGATAACTGAGCTTCATAACTATAGTTTCGTTTGTTATGTTGGCTACGTATATTTCTGCTAGTTTATAAGTATATAGTTTTTTTTATACAAATAGCTAGAGTAATCATATATAAAATTTTGAATTTATACAATCAGAACTTAAATTATACAAATTCTAGATTTTATACGTGTTCATGTTGTTATGTTTTGAATTGTAACAAGGGCTCTTTCTTATGTGTTCTGTTCCAGAAAGCTTCGGGCCGGCCTATATATCAAGTGGACAAGTCTTGACTCTTAATCAATCAACGAAGATAGTGGACTCGCTTTTGGGCCACATCATAATTGGGTCAAACTCCTTTCTGCCCGTTATGAAAAGTGAAGAACAGAAATTAAAAAGAAACGCCGTTGCCGGGGATCGAACCCGGGTCACCCGCGTGACAGGCGGGAATACTTACCACTATACTACAACGACATTGTTGTGAGGTTTACTCAAAGATGGCATGTTTTATGTTTGATTTCTTGACATCTACTTTACCCTACACATTACACAACCATGCATAGTAGTAATTTTTTTAGGAAGGATTTCATCAATTAATTAGACAAAGGCAAGAAAAAAAGAGTCAAGATAGATGTTTTCAAGATGTTACTACTATATTGCTTCGATAATTGTTCCTTGTTAAGTTATCTAAAGTACAATACTCTTTTTACTTATCATATTTTTTGAAATAGTAAAGTATGAAGAACAAGTTCAAGCTCATTTAACTAGAATTCGGACCCTTAATTTTTCTTGGATTCAGAATCATATAGTAGCTGAATATCTTGAAAGTTGATGTGGTCATGATATATTTTCATACTCATTAGAGAAAATCTCCAGTTTTTTAATAATTATAGCCGTGCAAATTGCAATCATTGATAATGATATAACTTAATTAATAGTAGTGGGCTGGCGCCAAGCTGTTTTCTTTTTCCTAGTCCTTTAATTTATTTATTTAGTAATTCGTTAATGTATTAATATTAAATCTTTTAGCTGAAGTAGTCCTGCTATACTTCAACTTTAAGAATTCACGGTTGACAGCAAAACTAGACTTAATTAACAACATGCTAAGGGTAAGTCTAATTCTTTAATCATTTACATCTTCATTGTTCATATTGAAGGATACTCTTCTATTATACTAAAACCTTAAAAATCCAGCCACGGAAAATCTAAAATAAATGCATATTATTGTTAATTAAATACATAAAATCAGGGATGAGTCACCTATAATCAAGGGTGCAAGAGCAAATATTTCAGTGAATGTTGCTTAATCAATCAATGTATATTATTATTTTTATTAAATCACTTGACCAAGATAAGTTCTATTGATTTAAAATATTATGTGTTACAATCAAATCAGTACGAACGAGTGATGAAGAGGAATAGAAACTAGAGCATAATAATGTTTGTCGATGGGAATAAGGTGATGGGAATATATGCCATTGTAGAAACTAAGCACGTAAAATGGGCTAAGGTTCTATATATACTCAGCATATCTAAGGCCAGATAATTAATCTTTGTTTTTATGGTACGTATTGATTAACTATCTCTATCATTGCCTTCTAACACTAATATAGAATGAACAAATTCAAACAAAACGTATATTTGTATTCTCCCTTTAAGAATTTTGATCTTTTAAGATAGAAACTCATATTTAGAGACTTTATTCTAATACCATCAATCATCAATCATCCAGCTTTCTATTTTAATGGGCTAACTAAGTCCCCATCTCGGCCCAACTAGTCAAAATCTCCACCACCATTCCTCTCTTTTACTTCCAAGCTTGAAGCTTGCCTGCTTTGAGAGAGGAGAGATGAAAACTCCATTAATGGAGGTTAAAACATACTGAATTACAGAGAGAAATCAGAAGGAAGAGAAGAAATCCTATTAAGTTGAATTATCCTCCTGTTACATTGAAACTTATTTATTTATACATGGTAGGATGGTAACCACCTTCTTAACTAACTATGGAAGCTTCTAGAACATTCCTAACAACTTAACTAACTCACACCATACAGCTTGCTTACACTTCAATGTTGATTAACACTCCCCCTCAAGCTTTATGGTTGAAACACATTCTTCATTCCAAGTTGACTCATTAAGCTAGTGTGTTGAACCTTTCCCAGACTTTTAGTTAGTAGATCAGCTAATTGGTCTTTAGTGTTTATGTGTTGAGTCTTCAACATGCCTTGCCAGATTCTTTCTCTAACAAAGTGACAATCAATGTCAAAGTGCTTTGTTCTCTCATGAAAGATTGGGTTAGCTGCAATCTGAATAGCTGCTTTGCTATCACATATCATATTTACTGGCATGATTACCTTGACTCCCAACTCTTTGTATAGTCCAATCAACCAAGTTATTTCAGCTGTACATGCTGCCATACTCCTGAACTCTGCTTCAGCTGAGCTCCTTGAAACTGTCTCCTGTTTCTTTGACTTCCAAGAAATTAGACCTTGTCCAAATTTCACCAAGTATCCTGTAACTGATCTTCTAGTTTCCACACATGCTCCCCAGTCAGAGTCACAGTAAGCTGTAAGTTTAGTAGTGTCTTCTGCAGGCATTAACAGGCCTAATCCAGGAGCTTCTTTGATGTATCTGACTACTCGAAGAGCTGCATTCATATGTGACTGTTTAGGACAATGCATGAATTGACTCAAGACTTGTACTGAGAATGCAATATCTGGTCTTGTCATAGTCAGGTACAACAGCCTTCCCACCAGCCTTTGATACTTTGTAGTGTCTGTTAGTATGTTATCACCTTCAGTTATCCCTCCATTGACATGCTCATCATATTGAACTGATGTGAGCTTTTGATTCATTTCTAAAGGTGTGCAGGCTGGTTTTGCTCCCCCTAGGCCAGACTCAGATATTAATTCTAATGCATACTTCCTTTGTGACATGAGTATCCCTTTGTTGGACCTGGAGAACTCAATTCCTAGAAAGAACTTTAACTCTCCCAAATCCTTCATCTTGAACTTTTTCTGAATGTCCAGTCTAGTGTCACACATGAGCTGTTGATTATTTCCAGTGATGAGCAAATCATCTACATAAACCAACACCACAACAATATCATTTCCAGTGTGCTTAGTATATAGTGAATAGTCATAATGACTCTGCGTGAACCCCATATCTACCAAGGCTTCAGTTAACTTTATATTCCATTGTCTTGGTGCCTGCTTTAGTCCATATAAGGACTTGTGTAGTTTGCAGACCTTGTGAGACTCCCCCTGTCTGGCAAACCCACTAGGAATAACTATATAGACCTCCTCAAGAAGATCACCATTGAGAAAGGCATTATGAACATCCATCTGATAGATATACCAACACCTAGAGGCAGCAAGGGCCACAATAGATCTGACAGTCACCATCTTAGCAACAGGACTGAAAGTCTCTCCATAGTCAAGGCCTTCCTTCTGGCTAAAACCCTGTGCAACCAATCGTGCTTTAAATCTTTCCATAGCCCCGGAGGAAAGGTATTTGATCTTGTAGACCCACCTACAGCCAATGGGCTTCTTTCCAGGAGGGAGATCCACTATACTCCAAGTGTTGTTGCTTTCTAAGGCATCTATCTCCAGCTGCATTGCCTGGACCCAAGCAGGATCAGTAGCAGCTTGTTGAAATGACACAGGTTCACACAAAGCTGAGTAGGCTTGAAGAACATGTTGATAGGACTGAGATAAATGAGTGTATGAAAGATGATCAGCTATAGGATAGGAACAGGTATTTCCTTTAGGCTGAGTGACAAAATCCTGCAGCCAGAGAGGAGGCTTACTGGTTCGAGTAGATTTTCTGGTGGGAACAGGTAGAGCAACCAGTGGTGACTGAACAGGAGATACTGGACTGATAGGATCAATAGTGACAGAACAATCAGGTGATGGGATACAATCAGCAGCTGGGGAGACACGTACAGGGTTAGCAGGAGGAACCAGTAGGTCCAGAACTGGAAATATAGGATTGGATGATTCTTGTACATGCTTGAAAAGAAATATATGTTCTTGAAATACCACATATCTGCTGACAAAAAAAGAATGAGCATGGAGATCAAATAATATATAGCCTTTCTGTGATGAAGAATACCCCATAAACACAGCAGAGATGGCTCTAGAGGAGAACTTGTCCAGTACTCTAGGACAAGCAGCATAACAAAGACACCCAAACACCCTTAGATGAGACAAGGATGGAGGATGCTTATATAATTTCTCATAGGGAGACTGAAAACCAAGTATCCTTGAAGGAAGCCTGTTCAAAATATAGACAGCAGTAGAAACACACTCACCCCAATATCTGAGGGGAATAGCAGCCTGAAATCTGATGGACCGAGCTATATTCAGAATGGACCTGTGTTCCCTCTCAACTACGCCATTCTGTTGAGGGGTATACACACACGAGGATTGGTGGGCAATGCCAAGTTCACTGAGTAAGGCCTGAAAGTTGTGACTCAAGAACTCAGAGCCATTGTCTGTTCTCAAAGTTTTAACACTTGTTGAGAACACATTCTTAACTTGAGTAAGGAACTGTTTAAGGACAACTATGGTGTCAGCTTTGGAGTGTATAAAAAAAATCCAAGTATATCGACTAAAGTCATCAACAACTGTAACAAAAAACTTTTTTCCATTATAAGTGGGAACTCTGTAAGGTCCTCATATATCACAGTGCAACAATTCAAAAACAGAACTGGACATAGTAATGCTTAAAGGAAATGGAAGCTTTGTGTGCTTAGCAACAGGACACACTGTGCAATGAGAATGATTTTTTCCTCCTAAAGACCTAAGAAACTCATGTCGTTTTATTATGTCAAGAGGTGCATGTCCTAACCTCTTGTGCCATACATCAACTGAGTCAGAAGTAACAGATATATCAGTTGACTTAGTAACATTCTTTACAGAGTTTGTTTCACTAGGACTCCTACTACTATTCACCAGCTTCTTTGGAGAAGTAGTCGGCAATTGCCATTGTGCCTTGAGTGAGAGTGTGAATCTCTCTGTGTAAATGAAATATCCTAGATCCGTTTACAGTATCGAACCTTTCCCTCAAATCCAGCCATACCTTACGAGCATCAGATGCATAGACAACTGAACTTAGAAGTCCAGGTCGAACAACATTCATTATCCAGGATAAAACTACAGCATTACATTTTTCCCACTGATCATGTAACACAGGTTCAAACAGGGATTTAGGAAATCTTCCATCAACAAATCCTAACTTGCTGCGTCCTATAAGTCCAATCCTAAACGATCTACTCCACAGTGCATAGTTCTCAGATCCAG
>JAJOOR010012876.1:0-28925 GCA_036250505.1 Solanum acaule
CTCACACCAATTATCAACAACAAGATGGAAACCAAGGTTGGAACAAGGATAGAGATGGTGGTTGGAAAGACTGGAGGGGTGGAACTTTGAGATATAGGGAGATGGAAAAATATAGATATGTATCGCCCTATGATCGTCCATGTCCCAAAGAACCAGCTGGGCTAGGAGGAAGTTGGACTGAAGACATGCTTGTAAGGATCTCCAACAAGGTTGAAGGGTCCGGTAAGATATTAAAGGACTTGAAAAATGGTTTCTCCTCAAATTCTATCAAGCAGCTGGAGATCGAACTGGGTCGAATTGCCACTTATCTAAATCCAAGGCAAAAGGAAACTTTGCCTAGTGATACTATCCCGAACCCCGAAAATGATTGTTGAGTTGGAGCAATATTTCATGCCACAATGTTAAATAAGGAGCTTATAGGGAGGCAACCCAAGTCTTTACTTTTGTTTTTATTGCTTTTGAATAATATGCGTTGTGAGTGCAGATTAAGAAGATGTTGGAAGATTGAAAAGGGACCATAGACAATGCAAAACCCAAACGACAATCTGATGAAGCCATTATGTGGAATAATCTTTGTTGGTCTTTTGATATTGATTATATGGAAAAGTGTAATGTCAAGATCGGCGATCAGAACACCAAATGGTGATTTGCTGAAGTGCAATACGCAGACTCCATCAGTCCACCGAATCAACCTTCAGGTTTGGTGTTTGTTCAGGCATGTTCGCTAAGCTTAAGCTCCAATTAGAGATACGCGGAACACATTTGGCGACATTAGTCGAGATTGCCAAATGGGCCTGAAATAAAAAGGCCAAGGGTCTTTTAAATTCAAAAATCAAAACCTTTGAAATTAGAGAGCCTTTTCCATTCCTTTCTCCATCCTCACATATTTTGAGTGTTTGTAAGTCTATTGTGAGTGTTTTCAAAGTACTAAGAGTGCATATTCTTGGAGTTGGTGTCAACCCAACCCTGATCCCTCATTTTCTCAATCATTTTTCAGCATTAAGGTTGGTTTTTCAACTTCTCGTTGATGATTTTGAGTTAAAAATACATATTGGGTGTGAGCTTGAGATATTTGACTGATATTGTGTGTTTGATTTCGATGGGTAGCTTCACATTGCCTAATTTGAACTGTGCCCATGTGATTTTGAGTGTGAATGCCTATATAACTGTGAATCGTGATTGTGTTGGTTAATTTGTGAAATTAAGTTTCTAAATATGTTAGGTCTAAGCTTAATAGAATATGGGTGAAGTCTGAGTAGCCCAGTGTTGACCCAATTGCATGATTTTGCCCAATGATAGACAGGGTGACTACTTTCTTAACGGCAAATCGTCAATTAGTGTAATGCTTAGTGATTGATGGTAGAAATCTGAGTACCCATGGGTAGAAAAGCATATAGGTGGATTGTAATATTTGGGAGGAACTAGAATTTGTTGTGTGTGTTGAATTATTTGAGAAAATTAGGCATTAGGCTGAATATTTCCTGTTTGTCGGGCTTCTCTTAGCTCTCCAAGGAATTTAGGCTAATCGATGAGTAATACCAGCTTGCCCTCTTTAGCATATGCATGGACTTAGGCACTATCCCATTCATCAGGCTTGTCTTAGTACGTTGAACCCATTTGGCGAATCGATGAGTTAGAAAGGGCGTCTCCCTTGATGCATGTGATCTTCCCTTTTGCATTGTCAGTTTTGGCGGACTTGTCTTAGCTCGCCAAAACCAACTCGGTGAATTGCCTTTTTGGCATTGACTTCGCCTTTATATTCCTGAGCCCTGAGTAATTTTCTACTGTCCATTTCAGCGAGCTCGCCAGAGTTTGCCGATCCTGTTTGGCGATCCTCCCTCCTATTAGGCGAGCCTTAGGAATGTTTTTCAACTATGATTCAATGTGTATTCGATTTCAACTAACCTTCACAAATCTTTGGTTTGAATGTGTGCTTTGCAGGTAATGGATAGAACAAAGGGCAAACATGTGGTTTCCTCTAACAATAAATCGGAAAGAGAGTCTTCTCCTCCTCCTCCTCAACTAAAGAGACATCATACCCAATAAAAAAAACCTCAGACCCCTACCAATGAGGGTAAAAAAGAACGAAAGCACATCACTACTAAGCAGGTGAATATTCACTAAAAATTGGTGTTGCCACCACAAGATTCAATCTTTCTTCTCACTTTCTCCCTGTAATAGTTCCAAGGGATTTGAATAGGCTCAAGGCAGAAGGGAAACAAACAATATTTTAGAAGTGAAGACTCTTGATTGACGGAGTCATGAGCGAGTATCCAGCCATATGGGTGACTATCAAATTCAACAAGCTGGAGAAGCTTACAAAAGATAGGCAACTCTACGTGCCAAAGTGGGTATGGGAGTTTTATGATGCCTATGTCAAGGCATTGACGAAGAAGAGGAAAGGTATTGTTTGGAAGACAATGGATGAAGTCCAAGTGCGGGGTAAAATGGTTCAGTGTCATGCCACTGAAATTAATGCAGTACTGTGCACCTCGGATAATCAAGATGACGAGTATAAGACCAGATGACGAATCCTTCAGATGCATTAAAGGGTGGTTGGCCACTCTGATATCCGGTGAGTCTACCCCTTCTTGGATGGTTGAAGGTTCTAAGAAAGAGAATAAATACTTGAACATCGTGGCAAGATACCGGTTCAGGTTTATCAGCAGCAACGTGATGCTGTCCCAAAATGAATCCATACTCCGGCATCTAATGGCAGTGTCAGTAGGTTCTATTATTGAGAGAGAGAAGATCAATGTTGGTGACATAATTGTGAAGGAGATATTACTTTAGGTCATATAAGAGTATACCTCTCTTTCCTTCCCGATGCTCATTACTCAGTTGTGCAAGAGAGAGAGAATTCCATTTCTGGGGAAAACAGACGTCACGATTACATCGGTCTCCTTTGGTGACATTCGGATGATCGAGGCCGAGTATTTGTTGGATGATAGAGCTCGGAGAACCTGCCACCACCAGATTCTATGCGTGTGGTTGATCCCACTACCTTGGAATTAGAGACTAGCACACTCGCTCCTTCTGTGGAGCAGGTAGGTATGTCTGATTTCACATATCAGGACACTTCATCCAATACTAAGTGCCAACTATCGTGAGTAGTAATATAACCCAACTAAGTGAGTTGGGGTCGAGTCCCAAAGGAGTGGTTCGTAATTAAGAATCAATAGGCAAGTAAGAATATGCTCTAGTCAATCATAGCTAAAAACATTTACGAGTAAAAGCATGGTTTAAATTATAGGTGACACAAATGTCAAATATCAAGAGGGTTTGTTTGTATTATCAACTAAAACAGCAAACAACACGAAAATATGAATATGGAGACAGGATTCTTGGGATGTGACTGGATTATGGGCAAAGGTAAACAATCGGGTAATTGCAATTAATAGTAAACAACTGCAAATCGATGAATAAGCTAGACTTTAGTGGGGGTAAATTTTCTCTCGAACAATTTACCCCGAATCAAATTGGTTTCTCTCGAACACCAATAAGCAGCAATGAAGCACAACCTTTGCTTTAGTCCATTCACTCTCTTGAGCTGAATGTGTGGAAAAAGGTTTAGGATTCACTCTCTAGAGATGAACCCATGACAACCCAATACCCACAGACCATCGATTCAGTAATTTTGGTTTTAAAACCTCTCTCTCGAGCAAGTAAAAAACACAAAGTTAAGATTGTATTTGTAACTACAACCCATTAAATTCAACCACAATTACTGAACAAAATCACTTTTAAATAGCAAATAAACTATCAATTAACAATATCCAGCAGTTAAATCAACCCATAATCACACCCCAAGAATTGGGGCTTTATCTAGACATAGTAAATAGGTAAAAAATCGTTACCAAGTTATGTTTCCATCAACTGGGTAATATTGATATAGTCTTTACAAAGGTCTAAGATAAAGAATCTTCAACACCCATTTCCGATTTCTCAGAAAATGAAAATCTTCAAATCTTCAAAGCTAAGGAAATATTGTCTCCAAAAAACTTAGTTCTAAGCTCTCAACTTAAAAACTGAATGTTAGATTCTAAAAACTCTTCTTTAAACTAAGAATTTAAAAACGTATTTATAGTTGTCAAAACTGTGCTGCGAAGGACCATTCGGTGCAGTAAGTCGGGATCCCCGATCCACTCGGCGATCCGCCCTTTGGTCAATTTCATCGCCTTTTTTATTTGGCCTTCAGCATCTTCAGGTTCTATAACTGGGCGATATGGCACTGCATCGCGAAATCGTTTGACGACTTGCTGACTGATCCTTTCTCTCGTCGACTAGATTTTATCCTTTAGGGCTTGGCACTCTAGAACATTAGGCGAGATCCTGGTCGTTCAGCAACTCACCTAATGGGTTATGCGATCCTCAGGCTTTCTTTCCTTCGTTCTTTCAGCTGCCTTATTCCTTTTTGCTCAATATTGTCCATGCTTTGTTCCTTAATCCAAATACCTGAAATTCAAGTATTTACATTTGTTATTGGCATAAAGTATGCATTTGAGGAAACTAAGTCTATTTAAATAAGCCCTAAATGAGTCCAAATCGTGGGCTCATCAATACCCCCAACTTAAACTTTTGCTTGTCCTCAAGTAAAACTCAAGTTCAGCAGTTCAAAAAAGATGTCTCAAACAGTGCTACACAAGACTCAATCATGAATGCATACAAGAAGACTCAACTTACTCATGCAAAGATTAATTGTGCACTCAAAGACTCAAGTTGTGACTCACCATTATCAAAGAATCTCAAGCTCACAATACTTGCTTCAAATGCAAGTTCAAGCTTAACAAAGGTACTCAAATGCCCTCACACAAAGAATGATTCCATATTCACACAGAATGGTTCATAATTTAATGCTCCAGAATCAAAGGCAACGCTCACACTCACAAAGATGAACATAATGCATGATTTGACCCATAGGTTTGCCTGTATTTTCAAAAAAGAAGGTCTTTTAAAGGCTTCTAACGGGACTGAGTGCAAAGGTATGATCATTTAGGCTTACTGACTTCTATCCTCATGAAATGTGGTGTGAACAACACTTCCTTTCCTTTTCTTCATCATTCTCATTCGTGCTCAAAAGTCATCTTATTATTCGCTTTCCATGGATTGTTAGAAACCCCATTTCTTTTTGTATTTTCACAACTTTATTCCGCAACTTTTTCTTTCTTTTTCTTTTTCATTCTTTTCTTTTTTTTTCATTCTTTTTTTTTTGTGTGGAGGGGTTCCATTTTTTTTTGAAAACATGGGTAAAAGGGGACTTTCTTGTACTCCTTGATTTACCTTATCTTTTCACCACACCCCCAACTTAGGCTTTTGGCCTAAGTTGGCTATTCAAACAAACCACAAATCATGAGGATTATGGGTAATGGATCAATAAAAGGTCACAATGTCATCAAGTTTCTTCCAAGAAAAGGTTAAGGCTCAAATGGTGCTCAAGCGGGGTTCACACACTCACAAGGTAGGCCACAAAAAGAGGTATAATATCAAATTGGTTCGCACTCTTTAAAGTTGTTTAAGATCATCTCAAGAGTTCACATCACTTAGTCAACCGGACCAACGGGGCAAATTCTAGGTGTCATCACACATGGTTCACGGTAAGCTCGTCACACAAGGCATTGACACCAAAGTCAAACAAGACTCCACACTTTCTCTAGTGTGCAATGTTCATCACAAGAGACTCAATTTGATATTTGTCTAGTCACAATGAGATGCAAAGAGTTCACATATTGACTATGCAACTTCATTTTGCCTCATCGTAGCTGCACATTTATTTTTGTTCGATTATGAGCACTATTCAAGTCACCGGTATTGATCAAAATCGATACTCATATTTGCAAAAGAACAGCCACATTCAACACAAACAAAAGGTGGCAAAAAAATTTGGAAGGGTAAAAAATTATTTACAATTAAAAACACGGAGTCACAAGCTCAAACATTTGCAAAAAGCAGTGTACAACACAATTTCAGCTCAAAACCCAAAAATATATAAACAAAACCAATATTCACAAAAGGTGGGCCTCACCTCACCACAAATAAAATCATTTGTCCTCAAATGCAAACAAAATAAATTATCCACAAGTCAAAATAAAGAAAGACAGAGAGGGAGGTAAAGAGGGGATCCTATCTACACAATCTGGACTTAGGCATTAGTGCCCGGAGTAACCTCAGAAGGAACAGTAGCTGCAGTAGGATCAGCCAAGGGTGTATCCGCCAAAGAATCTTGCATAACTGCATCTACCATGGCCTCCTCAGTCTCAATGAGGCCCCCATATGAAGCTTCCTCAGCCACCTCAAGCATCTCCTTATCCGTCTTCGCCTCAGACTCGGGATCAGCTGCCTCTTAAACTCTAACCTTATCTCCGGTGGTAGCCAGAGGCATATTTGGTGCATCTGGGATCTCCACCGTCCCGAAGATCATGGACACTTCAGCTGATCTACGTCACTCCTTAACATAGCAATAGTGGCCTTTAAGGCTGTCACCTCCTCGGTGGCCCCTTAGCCACGCTCACACACCGCTATCCTCGCTGCAAGGGCATCAATGGTAGTGCTCAAGGGTGTTACAACATCAACCAGGGCAGTCTGAATCATGCCCAGAATGGAAGCCTCAAGTCTGGCAGCCAGAAGATTCACAGAATGGGTGAGCTGCCCCATCCGGAGTAATGAAGCCTGAGTGATCAGGGCACGGGAGACAGCAGCAACAACAGGTCTAGGAGGCAGTGCAACAGCAGAAGAACTAGGGATATCGAAAGGTACAACACAAGAAGTGCCTGAAGGCCCAGGGACTGGAGTAGGCAAAGATGCCTCTGCAGGTACTGAGTCTGGGTCTACAACCGAGGAAGAGTCCACCGCAGTTGCCTTCTTCTTCTTTTCTGTCTCATCCTTTAAATATTCTGCCTCGATCCTCCGAATATCAGTAGAGGATGTGGGAATCACTTCCACATCCATCTTTACATCTCTCAGAACTCGGGCCCGTCTGCATAGCTTGGTGATCAACATCGGGAAGGGCAGTGAGGTCTGACGCTACTTGGACCTCATGACCATCTTATGTGCTATAATTATCCCCAGATTTAGCCTCATCCCATCAATGATGCAACCCAGACAGGCTGCCTTGGCATGGCGGAGAATCGACTCATTCTGGGATAGCATAATATTATTGTTGATGAAGCCAAACTAGAACCTTGCATCTATGTTTAGGTCCTTCTCGATAGGTGCTCCAACTTCAAGCCATTTGGGGGCACCGTCTGATATGAGAGGATCTAACCACTTCTTCATATTTTCTAAGGTGCTAATCCAGATCATGTGTTGGTAGTCGTCATCAATATCATCAGGACAGTTCAGGACAACATTGATAGCATCACTGTTACACTTTACCTTCTTTCCCCGAACCACTACATAATCAACCGGTTTAAATGTAGTTGCTTGTTTCTTTTGTTGAGATATCAAGGCTCCATAAGCAGCATAGAACTCTCGGACCCAATTAGGAATGTAAGGGTCACAGGGCTTGGTGAAGATCTGGAATTTATGAGCCTTTACACAACTCATAATCTCTGGGTGCCTATCACTCACACCATTAGTGGATAGGCGCTTGTCCTCAATAATTGTCCTTAGCCCCTCTGTCTTTAATCTACTCATCGACTTGGGAGGACCCTGCACAAGAGGTGCTAGGACTACAGCCTGCTCTGGAACTGGAGAGAAGAAGTGGTGGGTGGAGGAGTCCTGATCCTACATGGATCATTCATCCTTTTTTTACCGCAGCTCTGCCCTTTGTGCTTCTACAAGTTCATCATCATCAGAAGCTGCAATCTGGGACTCCTGGTTCTCACCTTCACTCTCAAAAGTAGTGAGGTAAGTGTCATAGATGTCGTCACTGCCGGAGCTGACCTCTAATGACGCAGGTGCTTTCTCTTTGCTTTTGCCTTTCCCACCAGTTGTGGGAAGTTTAGCGGCTTTTCCCCTGGATGCAGTTGCATCCTCTTTGAATGCAATCCCATTTGGTTTCCTTCGGGGTGGCATGTTTCTTCCTACAACCTTTTGTCTAGCCATGTCTGCAAAACATGGGGAAATTTTTTTTAGAAACAATTCAGTTAAAATCACAGAAAAACAATTGCAGATAGATTTCACCGATCCAGTCGGTGAGTCACCGAATCACTTTGGAGAGTCAAATCGGGCTCGCCGAAAGGTTTGGCTCTAAACTCTTGGCAAGTCGGTGACGGGAAAGGCCTTTCAGCAAAATGCCGATAGCTTTCGGTGAGAAAAGGCTAGCCCGCCGAAAGTTACAGTGCAAAATGCTACAGGGGGACAGACAAAAGGCGATCAAGAAGTCTTTCGACGAGTCGCCGAGTGCCTTCGGCGACCTCAGGATTCTCGCCAAAAAATTACAGAGCCCAACAACATATTAAGCATGAAATTAAAGGCGAGCTGGGGAAATTCGGTGAATCACCGAATGGTTCGGCGAGCTCGACGCAGCTCGCCAAACGACCCAACGTGCCTACTTTCAACCCGACTTCTCAAATTCAACCCCGCAACCCCCGAAAACAAAATCAAAGCATGCACAACTAAAATTAAAACAAGACCCATAACACCCATTACCCCGAGATACTCAGACTTCTCTCGGTTTCACCAAATTTGTCCACTTGATGACTTTTGCCCTTAAGAATGACGTCACCCATTCTATCATTGGGTAAATTACATCGTTTGGTACAAATACGGGCTACTCAGACTTCACTCATCTAAACTAAACAACATGAAAGCACAACCACACAAAATTTAATTCATTTTAAAGCACAAGAATACGAGATTTCAACACTCAAAACATTACGGGTAAGATTATCAAATCAAACAGGCATTTGAACATTCTAATACTATCAGAGAGGCCCAGCACACTTCAACAAGATAATATTGTTTCAAATGAGTACAAAATGCCAAAAAAATAAATTTGGGGTTCGGAAAACTAACCTTTAATGCCAATTAATCAAGACTGGAATGCTAGGTGGAAAAGTAATCCCAATTCGAGCACAAATCAATGACTAAAATACTACTAGAAATGAAAAAATATAGAAACTAATGTGCGGGTGTGAGTTTGTGAAGTTTGAAAGTGAGGGAAAGTGAAGAGTTTGAAATTTAAACCTTTGGCCTTTTAAAAACCGTCCAGTTCTTGCCCATTCGATGACATTAGTCATGCTCACCGACCCACTCGGCGACACTCCAAGTGGTCACTTACCTCGCAGAGTTTTACAGGATCTCCAGTAAATGTGGGGGTCCAAACGACGGTCTGGGTCGGGCTCGTCGACCTCTTCGGCAATGCGTTGACTGGACCATTTGCTCGCCAACCTGTACTTTTCAATCACTTTCCAAACTTTAACCTGCACAATCAACACACTATTATTTACCAAAACAAAATTAAAGCAATAAAGGGTCTTGGGTTGCCTCCCAAGCAGCGCCTTGGTTAACGTCGTGGCACGATGCAAGTCTATACTCAGGTGTCATTCTTGGGGTTGGCCATAGTGTCACTAGGCAACCCCTCTTTATGTTGTGAGTAGAGACATGAAAACACTTGGTTTATCTGGGCGTCATGTAGCTGAATAATCATGGAATGGGAGGTTGTCATCAATTTAAGCATTAAGACACTCTCTTTTATCTCATTCAACACTCTATCTTGTTCTTCAATTTTGTGTAGAATAAGTGAGAGGACCACTTCATTATGTCCACCCTCTTGTTGTTTCATCTTTTGTCACTCATGAGGGGGAAGGTGCTTGTCCTTCTTTTTGGACCTTACTTCAAACTTCATGACCTTCTTGGACAAGACATCCACCCAAGTCAACAATGCGGCCCATTCTTGGTCTTTTTCTGTTTCCTTGTTGATTTTAACCATGCCATCGAGGAGTTGGGCTACTACTTCATAGGGTTGTTGTATCAAACAACCTGCAAAAAGTTGATCAACAATGCTTCTATTTTCGAGACCAAGACTTCTATAGAAGCACTCCAGTAGCAATTTATCTAGTATTCCATGATTTGGGCACTGCTGCAGTAATGCCTTAAATCTCGGCCACATCTCATGGATAGACTCACCCCCCAATTGCTTGAACATTACGTGGTTATCTCTAAGATTCAAAAGTCTCAAAAGGGGGTGGTTCCTTTGGTCACCAGTTTCACCATTCACACTCATTTTTCCTGTTTCAACACACAAACACACAAAACAAAACTAAAAATTAGGTAAGTGTCACTATAACTAACAAGAACAAAATTCAATTTAACTAACAATTCTCAAATAACACGACTCCCCGACAGCAGGGCCATTTTGATTTCACGTATCAAAACACTTCATCTAATACTAAGTACCAACGATCGTGAGTAGTAATATAACCCAACTAAGTGAGTTAGGGTCGAGTCCTAAGGGAGTGGTTCGTAATTGAGAATCAATAGGCAAGTAAGACTATTCTCTAGTCAATAATAGCTAAAAACATTTACGAATAAAAGCATGGTTTAAATTATAGGTGACACAAGTGTCAAATATCAAGACGGTTTGTTTGTATTATCAACTAAAACAGCAAACAACATGAAAATACAAATATGGAGACGGGATTCTTGGGATTTGATTGGATTATGGGCAAAGGTAAACAATCGGGTAATTGCAATTAATAGTAAACAACTGCAAATCGGTAAATAAGCTAGACTTTAGTGGGGTAAATTTTCTCTCGAACAATTTACCCCGAATCAAATTGGTTTATCTTGAACACCAATAAGCAACAATGAAGCACAACATTCGCTTTAGTCCATTCACTCTCTCAAGCTGAATGTTTGGAAAAGGGTTTAGGATTCACTCTCTCGAGCTGAACCCATGACAACCCAATACCCACAGACCATCGATTCAGTAATTTTGGTTTTAAAACCTCTCTCTCGAGCTGAACCCATGACAACCCAATACCCACAGACCATCGATTCAGTAATTTTGGTTTTAAAACCTCTCTCTCGAGCAAGTAAAAAACACGAAGTTAAGATTGTATTTGTAACTACAACCCATTAAATTCAACCACAATTACTGAACAAAATCACTTTTAAATAGCAAATAAACTATCAATTAACAATATCCAGCAGTTAAATCAACCCATAATCACACCCCAATAATTGGGGTTTTATCTAGACATAGTAAATAGGTAAAAAATCATTACCAAGTTGTGTTTCCATCAACTGGGTAATATTGATATAGTCTTTACAAAGGTCTAAGATAAAGAATCTTCAACACCGACTTCCGATTTCTCAGAAAATGGAAATCTTCAAATCTTCAAAGCTAAGGAAATATTGTCTCCAAAAAACTCAGTTCTAAGCTCTCAACTTAAAAACTGAATGTTAGATTCTAAAAACTCTTCTTTAAACTAAGAATTTAAAAACGTATTTATAGTTGTCAAAAATGTGTTGTGAAGGACCATTCAGCGCAGTAAGTCGGGATCGTTAATCCACTCGGCGATCCGCCCTTTGGTCAATTTCATCGCCATTTTTCTTTGGCCTTCAGCATCTTCAGGTTCTGTAACTTTGGGAGATATGGCATTGCATCGCGGAACCGTTCGGCGACTGCTCCTTTCTCTCACCGACTAGATTTTCTCCTTCAGGGTTTGGCACTCTGGAACATTAGGTGAGACCCTGGCCGTTCGACAACTCGCCTAATGGGTTAGGTGATCCTCAGGCCTTCTTTCCTTCGTTCTTTCAAGTGCCTTGTTCCTTTTTGCTCAATAGTGTCTATGCCTTGTTCCTTAATCCAAATACCTGAAATTCAAGGATTTACATCAGTTATTAGCACAAAATATGCATTTAAGGACACTAAGTCTATTCAAATAAATCCCTAAATGAGTCCAAATCATGGACTCATCAATGTCCACACTTCACTGCTAGTCTTTCAATTATTGATGTTGACTGATGTGAGGCCTCCCCCCTCTCCTATTGCTCGTCCACCTTTAACCCAGGCTATGATATACCAGATGGGAAGCCTTTTCTGGGTTGAGATGGGCATGCCCAAGATCATGGACCAGGCCATTAAGAAAGAATTGGCTCATTTGACTGAGCGGGTGGTCAAGTGTGAGGGGGCTATTGAAAGTCATTCTTCAAGGTTGGATGATCTTGCTACTTGGATTGAGGATTGGGAGAAGGGCGAGGATAGCTCTAGAGCACTAAACACTATTAGGATTGAGATTGCTAACTTGCGGGCGGAGGTGGTTCACTTACAGTCGATGGACATCTCTATGCTTTGAAGAGAGGTTCCCCTCTTAAATATATCGGTTTTTAAGCCTGTGCCTAATGTGCATGATGATACTGTTGCTGAGGATGAGAGAGAGAGGGTCGAGAAGGATTTGGTTATTGAGGAGGTCATTCTTTAGGCAGCCCTAGAGAGATCTCACAGAGCAGGGTATTCCTGATACACTCACAGAGCTTCTGGTTATTGAGGAGGTCATTCTTTAGGCAGCCCTAGAGAGATCTCTTGAGAGACTTTAGAGGTTGGGTCTAGTGGAGTCACTCCAGATTCTCCCATCCCTCCTACTGTTGCACCGAGCACTGATGCCCTCCTTCCCTGCTTCCTCCGATGATCCTTTTACTGGGCATCGATGCCCCTCTTGAGGCTTCACCACCCGAGACTCCAACTAAGAGTGTTCCACATGCATAGCCTATAGGGGGACCCTTTATCTCAACCTCCCAATACTTATATTTGATTTGCATTAAGGACAATGCATTTATATTTTTTGGTGGGGTGAGGGCCTTCATGCCAATATTCCCCATTTGCTTGTATTTCTGTTATTTTGAGTTTTGAACAGTTGTAGTAGTACTTTGTGTTTATATTAGAGTGTTATTTTAGGTTAAAGTTTGTTTGTCTGTTTCAGTGTTGTCCTCCCTTGACATTGCAACGCCCTATGAATTTAAATTGTGAAATACTTGAAGTTTTCATTGATAAAAATTTGAGGATCAATCATGTTAATATCGATGTCTTGAATAATACACATGATGAGCATGGTGTATTGCGTTTGTGTTACGAGAATGAAATCAATGTGGTTACACTTTGAGCAATATCATTGAATCTTTTGTTGACTAGCTACATTTTGATGTGAACCTTGCAATGAACATCATACGTAAGCTTTTGATCTTTGCAAGATGTGCTAAATGAGTGTATTTCAAAGTGTCATGTGTTGTGAGATCTTACTTGAAAGCATGCATGTGGAGTCCTAGAATTCACCTTGTTGGTCCAATTGTGTGAATCTTGGTGAATGTGAGACATGATCTTGGGCAACAATTTAAAGAGGGAACAAAATTATTCATAAAACCTTTGTGACTACCTTGTGACGGTGTGTATCCATTGTGGCACCATTTGAGCCTAACTCATTTGTTGATGTATAAAAGAAGCCTCTTAAACCAAATTACTCCTACCTTCTTGATGTGAGGCCAAAATACATATTTTTAATTATTTTTGCCTCACATTTATTATTTATATTTGTCCTTTTTTAGCATGGCTTTTATGAATTGTGCTTAATAGTGTATTTTATTGTAGGAATAAATTGGTGAAATAATGAAGAAGTTTGGAAAACGAATTAAAAATGGAAGATTGAAGAAGGAAATCAAGCAAACAACTTGACGAATTAATTTTAATATAATAATAATATTTCGTATATGTTACAAATTGCAGAATGCAAGCCGCACTTTTCTGCCACGTGGCATCATGGCGAACGCAGCAGTGTTTCAAACGGAATCCAATTGGTTTTGGATTCCTGATTTATTTTGGCCTCAATTATTTTATTCAGGGTTTTCTACATCTATAAATAGTCCATAAGAGTAATTATTAAGGGAGGAGGATAGAATGTAGAAATTAACTTTTGATTTAGGGTTTTATTTTTTCTTTCTCTTTTATTTATTTTACATCTTTTATTTGAATGATTCGTTGTAATTGTTCTATGTCTATGTGGAGTTAAACTTCTCGGTCTTGGATTATATTTTCTTACAAAATGATTGTTTAGTAATTTTGATTCTGCATAATTATTTATCATATTGGTTGTTCTTATATCCTTGTGATTACTATTTTCATGCTTGATCACCATAGAGATAAATATATTGTCTACTCTTGAACTCGGGAGAGAAATAGAGGGATAGAACGTGGAATATAAGGAGCATATTCTTTTCTTGCATATCACTTGAATTGATTTGTGTCTAGGATAGGGATATACCTAGGTACCTTTCTTGGCTCAAATACGGGAAGACAACGTAATCCTCCATAGTTGGTCCAGTCTATCCCCGCTCAATGATGTAGTTAGGCTATCAATTGTGGTAGACGGTTAGAGGTCGGGAACCTGTGACTATATTATCAACCCCGTGAATCAATAACTAAATAATCAAATAAGTTGATGAAATTAATGCTAAACATGATTGTTAGTTAAATCATAATCCTAGATCGATTTATTCATTGATTTGTGTAAACATCTATGTTTTCTTAGTTAATTGTTTTTTAGTTATTTTATCTTTATTTTTAGTTTAGTTAATATATATTCATCTTTTGAAATCCTCCCTTAAATAAATAATTAGAATTAGTATAATTTAGTAAGAATAATTAATTGACAAGTCCTTTGGGTCGATAATCCCATTCTTTTAAGAGCCACTATATTACTTGCGCGACCGCGTACACTTGCGTGTGCAATTGGGAGTAACAAGTTTTTGGCGCCGCTACCGGGGACTTTGAAATTAATTATTTTTCTAGGTTAAACTTTTTCTTTTTATTTATTTAAGTTTTTTTTATTAAAAAAAGGAAAATAAATTAAAATAAAAAAAAATAACATAAATATTAGTGTCACTTTTTTTTCTTTTGATCAGATTATCGGAAGTCTGAGTACCCAAGAATTTGAAGCAAAGGAGTACGTTTGAGCTTAAGTGTGGGGTGACGACCCTTGATGAAAATTAGGAGAACATGCTACTAGCTAGGCCTAAAGGCCTAAGAGAGTTTTTCTAACCCTTGTTTTAAATTTTATTTAATGTTTTGGGGACATAACATCTTTTTAAGTGTGGGGTGGAGGAATGATTCCTAGTTTTTATTGTTTTATCGAGTCTTTTCTATTTTTTAGGATGGGTTTCTTGGCTTTTGTTTGGTTCTTTTCCTGAGGATAGTCCCTTTGAACCGAGTGTCTTTTATTTTTTTAGGAAGTAAATTTTATTTTTATTATTGTTTTGGAGAGAAAAGAAAAGACTCTTTTGATTTGTGTGATTCTTGTTATTTGGGCCTAATTTTGAGTAGTACTTTCTTGTGAATGCTTGATTGCTAGTGAAATTGCAAACTCTTTGTCATCTAGGTTCATGATTGTAACTTTGTATATAGCTTATTTTATTCTATAGTTTGTTATGATCTTGTCTCTCTTAGTAGTGGAATTGATCCATCTTGATTGATACTTGTGCCATGTGTGGTGAGATTTTGTTTATTCCATGTTTTGCATCTTAGTCTAGAACTTGCCATGCATGTTATTGAAGCGAAATAAAAAGTGTTGCTTTGTTTAGGAGATGATAATAGGCTTTCTTTGATTTGTTTGGTAAATTTTAGCCTTTACAGATATTATATCACTAGTTAGCCCTTGTGAGCCTGTAGCTTTTTGTTGGTAGCCATATTTTGCCCTAAACTATTTTGTTAAATCCCTAGTTTTTGCATATTGCTTCCTTGAGCATTATAGCATAGACTTATTCTAATTGTTAATTCTGAAGAAAAATGGATGGTTGAGTGAAAATGTAATCAATGATAGCTACAATGTGCTTAAAAAGCCCTCTTTGAAAGAATGTGATGTGAAAAAAAAAAAAGATGAACAAAAGAAGTTACCTTGATGATGGCCCTGGTCCTTCCAAGGACATCATGCACCTTAACGCAAATAAAATACGTTAGTTGAGGGTGGCTATTATGAAGGAAAACTTTAAAAAAAATGATTGAAACATTCTTGAGATGATGAGAATTACTTGTGAAATAATTGTTGAAGAGAGGGCTGAAAATAAAGAGAAGAAAATAATGGGTGAAGTCTAAAATTGCAAAGTGCTTAAGGAAGTGTAAGTCACTATTATATAGTTTTCCTATCCGTCCCCTAGCCTACATTACAATCCGTTAAAGTCCTATTTGATTCTATTCAAGCATGCTTAATTAGTGGAGATGTACATAATGGGCAAGCATATGGTTCTTTGTGCATACATGTGAATTTTCTTTGTGAGTGTGAGTGTTCTTTGATGCTAAGTCTTTAATTTATATTCAATCTTTTGATTTAACTGTGTGGACTATTTCTTCTTGTGAGGGCACTTGTATCATGATAGATAGGTGATGTTATTAACTTTCTTTGATGAGAATAGGTGAGCAAACTTAAATTTAATGAGTTCAGAGTCCTTCTTTGAGGATAGGAGGTTAGAGGCTTGTTGTTATATGGATATCTTGCATAATGATTGAGAAGTGTACTTGATGTTTTGAAATTGGTAGGTATATGGTCTAAGTGTTTATAGCAGTTGATTTTTGAGATGAGCTTTAATGTTTACTCGAGGACGAACAAAAGTTTAAGTGTGGGGTGTTGATGTGAGGCCAAAATACATATTTTTAATCATTATTTGCCTCACATTTATTATTTATATTTGTCCTTTTTGAGCATGAATTTTATGAATTATGCTTAATAGTGTAGTTTATTTGTAGGATTAAATTGATGAAAAAATAAAGAAGTTTGGAGCTAAAAAAAATTAAAGATAGAAGATTCAAGAAGAAAATTAAGCAAACAACTTAATGAATTAAAGTGAATATTATATTAATATTTCAATATATTCAAATGTTAGCAAAGTAAAGAAAGCAAAGTGGGGGTTCGTATCTCATTGCCACGTGGCAATTTGTGAAGACACCAATAATTGACGAAAGCGGTACGGAGTTGAGGCGGCGCACTGTTCACGTAGAATTCAACTTCTTTTAGGTTTTGAGTTCCTAATCTGTTTTGGACTTAATTACACTATTTAGGGTTTTCTACATTTATAAATAGTCCATAAGAATAATTATCAGTGAGGAGGATTAATGTAGAAAATAACTTTTGATTTAGGGTTTTATTTTTTCTTTCTTTTTTATTTATTTTACATCTTTTCTTTGAATAATGGGTTGGAGTTAAACTTCTCGTTCTTGGATTATATTTACTTACAATATGATTGTTTTGTGATTTTGATTCGGCGTGATTTGTTTATCATATTAGTTGTTCTTATATTCTTGTGATTACTATTTTGATGCTTGATCACCATTGAAATAAACATATTATCCGAATTGAACTTGGGAGAGAAATAAGAGGATAGAACGTGGAATATAAGGAGCATGATTTTCTCTTAATAATTAGGGTTAATTTGTATCTAGGATAGGGATATACCTAGAAACCATGTTTGGTCACTATACAGGAAGAAATCGTAATGCTCAGTACTTGGTCCAACCTATCCCCGCTCAACGATGTAGTTAGGTTGTCATTTATTGTAGGCGATTAGAGGTCGGGAGACCATGATCATGCATTTAACCCTGTGAATCATTTAACTAGATAATCAAATAAGTTGATGAAATTGATGCTAAACATGATTGTTAATTAGTTAAATTATAATCCTAGATTGATTCATTCATTGATTGTGTAAACATCTATCTTTTCTTAGTTAATTGTTTTTTAGTTATTTTATCTTTATTTTTAGTTTAGTTAATATATTCATCTTTTGAAATCCTCCCCTTGAATAAATAATTAGAATTAATATAATTTAGTAAGAATAATTAATTGACAAGTCATTTGGGTTCGATAATTCGGTTCTTTTAAGAGCCACTATATTACTTGCACGACCACGTACACTTGCGTGTGCAATTGGACGCAACAAGTTTTTCGCACCAAAAACTTATTGCTCCCAATTGCACACGCAAGTGTACGCGGTTCCGTAAGTAATATAGTGGCTTTTAAAAGAATGGGATTATCGACCCAAAGGACTTGTCAATTAATTATTCTTACTAAATTATACTAATTCTAATTATTTATTTAAGAGAGGATTTCAAAAGATGAATATATATTAACTAAACTAAAAAAATATGAAATAACTAAAAAACAATTAACTAAGAAAAGATAGATGTTTACACAATCAATGAATGAATCGATCTACGATTATGATTTAACTAACAATAATGTTTAGCATTAATTCATCAACTTCTTTGATTACTTAGTTATTAATTCACGGGGTTGATAATATAGTCACGGTCTCCCGACCTCTAACCGTCTACCACAATTGACAGCCTACCTACATCGTTGAGCGGAAATAGACTGGACCAACTATGGAGGATTACGTTGTCTTCCCGTATCTGAGCCAAGCAAGGTACCTAGGTATATCCCTATCCTAGACACATATCAATTCAAGTGATATGCAAGAAAAGATCATGCTTCTTATATTCCACGTTCTATCCCTCTATTATTCTCCCGAGTTTAAGAGTAGACAATATATTTATCTCTATGGTGATCAAGCATGGAAATAGTAATCACAAGAATAAAAGAACAACCAATATGATAAACAATTATGCAGAATCAAAATTACTAAACAATCATTTTGTAAGAAAATATAATTAAAGAACGAGAAGTTTAACTCCACATAGACATAGAACAATTACAACGAATCATTCAAATTAAAGATGTAAAATAAATAAAAGAAAAAGAAAAGATAAAACCCTAAATCAAAAGTTAATTTCTACATTATATCCTCCTCCCTTAATAATTATTCTTATGCACTATTTATAGATGTAGAAAACTCTGAATAAAATAATTGAATCCAAAATAAATGAGGAATCCAAAACCAAACGGAATTGGATTCTGTTTGAAACACTGCTTTGTCCGCCGCCTTCAATTAGAAGTGCTTCCGCATGATGCCACGTGGCAGAAAAGTGCAGCTTCCATTCTGCAATTTGTAACATATACGGAATATTATTATTTTATTAAAGTTAATCTATTAAGCTACCTGTTTGATTTTCTTCTTCAATTTTTCATTTTTAATTCGTTTTCGCTCCAAACTTCTTCATTGTTACACCAATTTGTTCCTACAAATAAAATACACTATTAAACACAATTCATAAAATTCATGCTCAAAAAGGACAAATATAAATAATATAATGATTAAAAATATGTATTTTGGCCTCAGATCAACACCCCACACTTAAAGTTTTGTTCGTCCTCGAGCAAACATTAAAGCTCATCTCAAATAAATCATTGCTACAAACACTTAGGCCATATACCAATTTCAAAACATCAAGTACACTTCTCAATCATTATGCAAGATATCCATATAACAACAAACCTCTAACCTCAAAGAAGGACTCTGAACTCATTAAATTTAAGCTTGCTCACCTATTCTCATCAAAGAAAGTTAATAAAATCACCTATCCATCATGAAACAAGTGCCTTCACAAAAAAAAAATAGTCCACACACTCAATTCAAAAGATTGAATGTAAATTAAGGATTTAACATCAAATATCACTCTCACACTCACAAAGAAAATTCACATGTATGCACAAAGAACCATAGTCTTGCCCATTATGTACATCTCCACTAATTAAGCATGATTGAATACATCTCATCAAAAATCCTTTTTGAAGTATTGTATTGTTGTAATAGCCAACTTAGGCCAAAAGCCTAAGTTGGGGTGTGGAAAGGAAGGATGAATGAAAGTCAAGTGAAGGGAAGAGAAAGAAGAAATGAGACTCAAATCTGAAAGTTTTCCAAGAAGGAATCCTCCTTATAAAAAAAAATATATCATCATTGTGATGGAAATAACTTGAAAAAATAAAAATGAAAAAGAGAAGTGGAGGCAATAAAAGGGGAATTCCAAATAAATTGAGTGACAAGTCAAGGTTCGAGTTCTCAAATGAAAAAGAAGAAAAAAAACATGAGAAGAGGTGAAGATGATTGCAACAATGCTTTGTAAAGGTATAAGTCATCAATCTAAATTTACCATACCTTAACCCTTATCCCCATTACAAGCCTAAAATACCCTTGAGATCTTGCATGAATTAGGTTGTTTGATGATTGAAAAATATGGGCAAACCTATAGGACAGAGCTTGCATGTGTTTCTCTTTTGAGAGAGTGAGAGTTTCATTGACTCCTATTACCTTTTTTGATTGGCTTCGTGAGAGCATGAAATTGTTCTTGATGTGAGGGTACTTGAATACATTTGTTGAAACATGTTCTTGCATTAGACAAGAATCTAAGGTGAGCTTGAGCTTGTGTTAAGACTAGCTAGTAATCATTTGAAGCTTTTTGATCATGATTGAGGGTAACATGCTATTAAGAGTAGTCTTGATATGGCGCTTGTATGTTCGTTCTCATTGAGTACTTTGTAGACACCTTTATTAAGCTTTTTGTGTTCTTGCTTTACTTGAGGACAAACAAAAGTTTAAGTTGGGGGTGTTGATGAGTGGTAGATTTGTACTCATTATAGGTCCATTTAGTCAACAATTAATGTCCTCAATACCTAAATTTGTTATTTCTGGAAGATCGAGTTTTACTTTCTCAATGAACTCGATTTCCTTTATGTGTTTCTCTACCGGGCCCCATTCAGGGTTTTTGTCCAGTAGCTCTCGCTTCCCGAAAAAGAAATCCAAAAATTCCTCAGTAGGATTGGCAGCATCCTCCCTCAAGGCACAATTCTGAGACAGAATATTTTGAAAGAGAAAGAAAAGATGAATATTTTCCCTCCCTGATTTTCCAATAGAATATTGATCATTTGCAGCTATGGAGGCAATTTGATAAGGCAAAGATTGATGTTTGAAAGAATGCCCAAAATATTAAAAAAATGCAAAGTAAACATTATTGATTGCCTAACATGAAAGGCAATCGCCAACTAAGTACGACCTCGCCCAAATTAACAGTGCATAACACTTTTCTCTACTAAAGAAGGTTGGCGAACTCCAGTAAAGAAGGTGATGCACCGAGTGAGAACGATGGTCCTGATGCACATCGTCCAAAGTGATAGTGTGCAGTGAAAAAATTGAATGCTTGAAAGGAGAACCAAGGTGGTATCCGGTGATTTTCCGAACGTGAAAGGTTGATTCAATCAAGTTCTCTAACTGAGGTTCAAACACCTGAAGCCTAGAGCATTACAAGGTGAGCTGAGGAGCGAAGGGTGATTGTCACGACCCAAGGTACCCCCTAGGCGTAACATGGCGTATAGGACCCCGAGAGGCACCATACAAGCCACTTAGCATTCATAACATAAGAAATAGAACAAAAGAGATAAAGAACAATATTTCAAGTCCAAAAGTTTTATAAAAGTAAAGCGGAAGTCTATACAATTGTCTTATTAGCCATCTAGTACATAAGAATGAAATTTGGGCCTAGTCCGTACATCATGTCCAAAACTGAAAGTAAGGAAGAAAACTGAAAATAGCTAAAATTCAATCCTCGAAGCATGAGGACTCACCAAAGCTTGAAATCTCTCAAATCAACCTCTAGCCACGAAACGAAGGACCCTGACTGTCTGACCCTACATTTGGGGAAATGTAGGCAAGAGTATGCATTATACAAAATATGTACCAAGTATGATAACTATGCAAATAAACATTTAAATCATGCCAAAATAGGACATTTCATGAGCATGCAATGATCAAGCTAAAACATGAAGCTTGAGAGTTAGGAAGCATAAGTCATAAAACATGATCAATGCAAGTGAACATCATCTTAAAACATACTTACGATACTTCTTGAAGTAACCTTGGTTAATCATAGCTTTACTTGTTTGTGGGAAGTAGCCTTAACCGACATATAAGACAATGTGAGCTAGCAACATGGAATCCAATGTCGAGTTATCCTACTTGCCAAGGTAAGGACCATGAACTTCTAGCTATTATGGATCACTAGCTAATGTATATTTATACATCCTATGATGGTGCATAGATTATGGGACTTGGGTAATCGTCACTTTTCCACTCGGTTCTAAGCTTAACTTTCATGGAATAGTTCTTAAACCCATTAATCTTAGCTCTTAAAGGAACATGGGTAATCCCCTCTTGTCCTTACATCATATGATATGGGTAATCGCCTCTTGTCATTCAATTAGAGAGCATGTGTAATCGCCTCTTGCTTCATTATTTACATTACCTCCTTAATCATTGGTTCATTTTAGGTGAGAAGACCTTTCAACCTTAAAAACCCTTATAATGTGAGAAAATCTTTCACAATCATGCTTTCATGTGTATATGAGAAAATCCTTTCAACACCACAACAACAACATTATCATTGATACTTCACTCTCAAAGCATCCTTAAAATTTTTACATAAATCCCATAAGAACATGCTTAATTTCATTAACTCTTCATTCATAATCCAAAACCCACCTCATATCATCATAATTTGGAATTACATGGGTTCATGGGGAACCATCATAAAATCATAGAATTAACTCAATTCATACATAAGAGATCATAATTCAATCAATTTAATCAATAATTAAGAGAACCCATAACATAGAAGAAAAACCCTAACTCAATTGGGGATTTCTAACTTTGAAATTAGGAGAATTTGGGAACTCCATGGATGAAAACTATCATACATCAATGCCAAAAGCTTGCCTTCAATGATGGAATTGGAGACTTACCTTGGAACCCTTGGTTGAACCCTTCTTCTTCAAGATTTCTAGAGAGAGAAAGACTTGTTCTTCCTTCGAATTTTTGAGAGAATGACTTGAATGGGTTGAATATGGGGTTAAAATTACTTATATAGGGGTCCTAGGTATGGGTAAACGACATAGTATCATAATAAAATAATTATAAAAATACCGAATTGACCCTGGCTTACAGCTAATGTGAACCTCCAGATGGAGGCCCACACGAGTCGTCTCAGGGTCCACGAGCCATATGGGCAGTCGTGACCCTGGACCAATGGCTTGGGGGATTCTGCCTCCCGTCATGGCCACCAGCACGACTCATTTGTCTCTTCACGAGCTGTTTGAGTGCTCGTGAGAGGAGCCTAGCCTTGGGGAGGACATTGTCAACTTCACCACAGGCACCACCACAAGCCGTGGTGCCCTCATAGCCCGTGAAGGGCTCCATAAAGGGTGCCATGGCTCAGTGGAGGGCTGGTGACCTCCCACTTGCCTCCCTTTTCTATGTTTTTTTATTTCGGGGTTTTACAGCGATTCACCGAGTAGGTTTGGCGTACCTAACTAATATAGCCGAGTCAGTCGCATGGTAAATTTTTAAGCCAAATTTTGGGAAAGTATATATAGCCCAAAGTATATAATTTTAAGGAGAGTTTTTTTAGAGTTTTCAAAGAGAAGTTTTTAGTAGTGTTTCTGGGAGTTTTGAGAGCTTTTGAGTAGAGATAGTCTAAGAATACTTTACCTTTGAAGAACACTTTTCTAGCTTTTGGGGTTTTACCATTTGAAATCTGAATTTGATAAATTGAAGTTGAATTCAAAGTGGTTTTACTCCTAATTACTTGATTTCATGTTGCCTATGGCTGCTTTCATGGAAGGTATAATTTCTTTACTTTTTGTGATGGGTGGCTAAAACCCCAAGATCTAGGGGTGCTGAAATGGGATTGGATGTTTATTTAATGTAGTAGGTATTCTGCTATATGCTCTGTTTTGTTGATGTTCATGCATGAATTTGGTCTAATTACAATGGGGTTAATTCAAGGGTTAAGGTTGCAAACTTAATTCCTACTTCCGATCTCAGGTCGATGCTCGGAATTAGAGAGGGTAATTGGTTCAATACTAGCAATTTAGGTTTAATGTCTATAGTTTGCTTGAAAGAGAGGTTATGGGTCAGATCTATTTGCCTTATTCTTAGATGAGAGAATAGAGAAAAGTTTTGGGTTGTTTAGTATTTGACATCTAGATGAGATCGAAAGGAGATTCTATGCATAGATGCTTTGAGATCGAAAGATGATTAGCGTCAATGAAGATGACTTAGCCTCATTAATGTTCATCACTATAGAGCAGCACAATTACCCCTATGTGAGATTGATTTACAATCCCCACACCCCTAGAGTGGTTGTTAACTCTTGATTTCTTCAATACTTTAGTTTAATTGCTATAATTGTTAAACAAAGATTCATATTAAGTTGTTGGTACCATTCACCCAATTGTTCTTACTATTGCAAACGAGCTAATTTAAAGTCTAAATTTCTTGATAAGGAATTCTCCACGATATACCATCCCCTGTGGGATTCGACCCAACTGTTCGATGGACTACCACGACTTCTTACTCTTTTAATTGATTTTGGAGGGTGATTTGAGTGTTATCATCAAACACGTACAAAAAGTCACAAGAAACTTATTTGATAAAGTTTCAAAAATCCTTATATAGATTGAAACAATCAAAGCGGATGTGGTACAATCGTCTTAGCGTTTGCTAAAAAAGAGGTACAAAATGACCCTATTTGTTCTTGCATTATTATAAAAAAAAAAAAAAAGGCTTGAATTTAACATAATTAGTTGTGTATGTTGATAATTTGAATATCATTGATACTCCTAAAGAGCTTTCAAAAGTTGTCTAGTATTTAAGGAAAGAATTTGAAATGAAAGATCATAGTAAGAAATTGTTTTATTTTGACCTACAGATTGAGCATTTAACAAATTAATGAAATCTTTGTCAGTCAATCAACAAATAATTAAAAAAAATTAAATCGGTTTTTCATGAATAAATCACATTCGTTGAGTGCTTTTGTAGTTGTGAGATCGCTTGACATGCATAAAGATTCATTTCGACCTTAAGAAAATGATGAAAAGCTTCTTGGTGATGAAATTTCATATATTAGTGCCATTGGAAGCTAATGCATTTGTCATATTTGTTTTGCAGTAAGTTTATTGGCAAGATTAAGCTCTTTGCCAACTAAAATACATTGAAATGATGTCAAATATATTCAGATATCTTCGAGAAATAATTGACACATAATTATTTTATTTTAATGAATCTAAGTTAGAAATGATTGATTATGCAGATGTTGGATATATGACTGATAAACATAAAACTCAATCTTAGACAGACTGTTTATTTACATATGAAGTCATAACTATATCTTGAGGTTCAATGAAGCAAACAGTAGTTGTCACATCTTCAAATTATGCAGAAATAATAGTCATTCATGAAGCAAGTTGGAAGTATATTTGATTAAGATTAATGATTCAACATATTCAAGAACTGAGTGTATTCTTTCTTTTTTAAAAAAAAATATATATCCTGACTACATTGTATGAAGACAATGTTGCATGTATAGCTCAGCTAAAGGAAGAATATATTAAAGAAGATAGGACAAAACACATTTTACCCAGAAAAAATAATTCACACATGAATTTGAAAAAAAAAGTGAGATAGATGTTCAACAAATTCACTCGATTGATGATTTAGCAGATCTATCCACTAAAGTATTACCAACCTCAACATTTGAAAAACTAGTATTTAAGATTAGAATGTTTCTTCTTCATAAGTTAAATGATGTTTGCATGTGGAAGGGGGGGGGGGAGTGTAAAATACATGATGTACTATTTAATTTTTTTCTTGGCCTAGATTTTGTCCCAATGAATTTTTCTGACAAAGTTTTTAATGAGACATCATACAATGCGTATTACAAAATATGTGGTACTCTTTTCTTCACTTGATTTTTTTCCCACATAGTTTTTCTAGTATAATTTCAATTACCTATCAATAGACATCCAAAGAGGAGTTTTTTTCTTTTGCACTTAAGTTTAAAACAGATTTATAGTATATCTTACGTCATTTTTAAATAATATATGTTATTTTTTTTAATTTGTGTGGCACCAATAGATATTCAAGCGGCAATCAAATTTTTGTATATGTCTTTTAAATTCAAATTACTAATTATTGTAATTTATGAATTTTTACGTAATTTTTAAATATATATTGTATCAAATAAAATACGACAAACAAAACATAAAAAAAAACAACCAAAATAGTCTCAATTTCAAAGGAAACATGTCGCCTCCCTCATATAATATAGGCATAATACATATATTGGACCCTAAATTTGACTTTAAATTTTAACTCTGACCTCCAACTTTCATAGTGCACAAACAGACACTTTAACTATCCAACTTTTAAATAAATAAGCACACGAATCCTACCTGGAAAAACGCGTGATGTGCACTTATTCTGCATGCGTTAGGAGTAATTTTCGGGGCCCACAATGGTTAAAAAAAATGTTGAAATGACAACTATACCCTTAATGAATCCTTTTTATATATATCTTTATGTTTTCTAATCAAAATCTCACTTTTTCCTCCTTTTTCGAACCAAGATTTTTCCTCTATTTAGAACGATTTCTGTTCTGCTCATATTTAGTGCAAATGACTTCTATTTTTTTTTCATTGTCGAAAAAGAGCTATAATGAAGATTTCTTGGTCCACAAACAATCCAGGTCTTCAACGATTTTGAATCAGATTTTGGTTGTTTATCCTAGCTAGGGTTTTGACCTTTTGAGAGACAATCGGGTGAAATGTTGTCTTTTACCCTTTACCCTTGTATATGAATTGAAATTAATTTTGATTTATTTTTAGTTCTAAAATCGACGTGTAAAATATTTAATTAGTTGACAGCCATTGAGTGGCTCACTAATACACGTTGGAGTGTTTGCAGTTCACGCTCTTTGGATGTAAAAATTGTGTGTTTATTTATTTAAAAGTTGGATAGTTAAAGTGCATGTTTGTGCACTATGAAAATTGGAGGTCAAAGTTAAAATTTAAAGTCAAGTTTAGGGTCCAATATATGTAACTATAAGCCAACTCTTGAGTCTTCCACAATCTGTTCTTATTTATATTTCTCAATTCTCCCTATTATTTGTTTTGTTGGAATTGACAGAGTAATATATATATTTTTTTCAATATTTAGTAACTATAAGCCAACTCTTGAAGTCTTCCACAATCTGTTCTTATTTTTTTCTCAATTCTCCCTATTACTTATCAATTCCAACAAAACATATAATAGGGAGAATTGAGAAAAAAATAAGAACAGATTGTGGAAGACTTCAAGAGTTGGCTTATAGTTACTAAATATTGAAAAATAATAATAAAAAAATATATATATATATAAAATCAAAATTTATCAATTTAATTATAATTATAATATTGATTAATGTAATATGATTTTAATTTTCAAAAATTAAATAAAATACATATTTCTTATTTAGAAAATGTAATCGAAAAAATGAATAGAAAGAACATGAATATGAATTCGAATAAGACAATTCTTCTGCCCAAAAAAAAAAAGAAAAAAGAATAAGACAATTTAACGTGTTATTCGCACCGGGTCAATTATTTTGGACAGGTGTCAGCATATTGATGTTAAGGCCACTCTATTTTCTTGTCAACTTTTTGTTGTACTAATATTCTTTAGATTCTTGTACTAACTAATAAATAAATATTCTTTAGATGATTGCCCCCACTTCTCGCAAGTATTCATTCAATTAATAGCATGTTTAATTAAGTTTTTAATCGGTTAAAAAATCTTTATTTTTCCCAATAACTAATCATTTTTCTCTGTATATCTTGTGTTGAAATTAATATAGTAATAAGTATTAAATAAACTTTTCATATCCTCTTAAACTCCTGAAAACTAAATTAGAAATGGAGTTCATTATAATTGAAATGAATTTGACCAAAATTTTAAATTTTTTAGCTTAAAATTGAAGTCAAAATTTCAATATGAATTGATCCAAAATCTAAAATATAAAACTCTAAACTCAACTAATTACTTAATTTTAATATAATGATCAAATTCATACTTTCTAGTCTAATAACTTTTAAAGATAAAATAGTAAAAAAAAAATGTCATTTAGCATTAGTTTTGTATTATGTGAGGTAGTTTGACTCGGCACGGAGTTTAAGAAAGAAAGTATGACTTTTAAAACTTGTGGTCCAAAATGAATGATAGAAATTTGTGTGGCTGTAATCATTTCATCAAGGGTAAAATGGACATTTTATAGTTAAATTTTTACTTAATATAGAATTGTATCATTTTTTCTGGGACTGACTAAAAAGGAAAGTAAGTCACATAAATTGGGACAGAGTGAATACTAAATAACATTTATTTTTAGTAAGAACGACATATACATTGCAACAGATAGAATATTAGATAAGTTAATGATGTGCTTATTTATTAATTCAATTCATTTCCAACCTAATGAAAATTCCTTATTCTCAACGACATGTCAAATGCCAATACAACACAAAATGAGCTGTCTGTTGATTATTATAAGTAGAAATTTGAACAATTTTTCCATTTTTACATTGCACAGGCTTGACATCATCTTTTTTGTTCAAGATTGAAAACCAGAAATATCAATACTGGTTTTAGGAATATTGTCATTATATCGTAATCAAAACTCTGCAGTTTCTTACATGATAAATGCATGTTTATTAGGTTAATTGCAGTTACAAATTAAAGTAGTCTTTACATAATAGTAATGAAAGAACCATATGGGATGTGTTTGACCAATCAAGTACCGGAGGATTTTGTTTTCATACTTGAAAAATATGAACTACATTTTTTTGAAATCAACATTAACAAACACTTTTTCTTACTAGAGAGATAATCACATTTTAAACTTGGAAAATGCAACATCTCACATGATTATGGGAAAAACTATTTTCACGTTTTCCTAGAAACTATTTTCTGGAAAATGAGTGATTCTGAATCGAGGTCAGGAGGTCAAAATTTGGGTCTCGAGTTAGGGTTGGGGTCAAAAGTCAAATCTCAGGTCTAAACCAGTTTCGTGTGGTAAGGTTCAAGGATAGTTTTGAAAAAAAAAATTTGATTCAAGGGAAGTGTCGATTTTTTTTTTTACTTCCTGTTCGGCATTACTGCTAAAAACTACTTATTTTTAGAAGCGTTTTTTTTTTTAAAATAGCTTTTTAGAAAAGTGCTTTTCAAAAAAAAAAAAAAACAATTTG
>JAJOOR010012877.1:0-21455 GCA_036250505.1 Solanum acaule
AAAACATTTTAAATCTCTTTGGGAATACTTAGTCCCCATATACTTTTGAAGAAATGAACTTCAAACTTTACTCTTTACTCTTTACTCAACTTGAACTTTAAGTCTTAAAACAAAGTTAAAACATTTGGAAAAGACTTTCGGAAAACTCTAAGGACTCATCTTGACTTGACTATTATTTCTCTTGACTTTGGTCTTAACTTTCCTTGAATTGGATTATGGATTCAAGGTTCATGATCTCATGTTTATGGATTATTTCATGATGTTTAGATGTATTTTAGAATGTTAGAATCGACTAGGAAACATAAGTACATCACTTAGGAACACGTACGAGAAGGTGGGGAACGAATGGGGAGAACTGGCGTCCCTGGCGCTCTGAGAGGCGTGGGGCACCAGGCCCCAAACCTCAGAGAGCTGGGTGGGGCGCTTTGGCTAGGGCGACGCGCCAGAGGCCAAACCTCAGAGAGAATTTTGGGGCGCGCTGAGAGGCGCGACGCCCCAACCCCTGTACCCAGGTGTTCTCGACTTTTCTCCTCCGTTTTTCATCTCTAAACCCTCCAAACTTCCATGATACTTTCCCTAAAACCCCAGGATCAATTGTACCCTCAATATACAACCAATCTAACTCTCAAAACAACCCGGAAACATGAATCAATTCAACACTAGGCATTCAACAATCAACCCACAAGAATACAACAATGTTCTTAAAGATCTTCACTTTCTTAACATTCAAACAACTCCAATTTCGCTGAATTGAAACAAGTTAGTGTGTGGGTGAACTAACCCAACACGAAAGAAATCTCACATACCTTAATAGGGATCACCCCCGATGAATTCCACTTGCAAAGCTTGAACGATCTTGACGAATTCTTGCCTTTTTCTCCCTTTCTTTCTTTCTTTCTTCTTTTCTCTCTTCTCCAAGCCCTAAGCGTATTTCTCAATTCTCCAAACTGACCAAGTCATGTTTTTACCCCAATAAATCCCTAAAATCAAATTAGGAAATAATTTAGAGAAAAGACTAGTTTTCCCTTCCCTAAATCCGGATTGGGACTTTCCTCAATCCAACAGCCCAACTTCCGAAAGGCATATTTTACTCATACGATGTTGAAATCGTGCAATCTCGGCGGCGTTGGAAAGATCTCTCGAAGGTCTCTCCAACCATATCAAGATATTCTTCTAACTTGTCCTGATATAGGAGTTATGGCCGTTTGAAAATGGCCAAAACTCACTTTCTTAACTTAGACAAAATTTCCAGATTTCCTTATTCTTTCCAAAAATCAATATTTTCATATTTTAAATTCTTTATAGTCGTTTCTAGGTGCGAGATGTTACAGTTAAGCTAAGCCAAGGGTTCGCTTGGGGTCAACAATGGTTCTCGAGTGCCGGCCACGCCCTAGGTGTAACTTCGGGGGGTGCTAGTATTCATCGCAAATCATTATCAGATCTAAATATTGCGATAGATTAGTGGTTGATGCACAAATAATGTATATAATTATGATGGTATTTGTAATATCCGTAGAATGTGCTCATGAGAAAAACATACGGGGAACTCTAAAGTATAAACATAGCTTGAACTTAATAAACGGAAACATACTTACCTCTTATCAACTCACTCAACTCAACTCAACTCAAGAATAAGATACTTAACTCAAAGATTAGATACTCAACTCAACTCAAAGGTATTCAACTCAAGATACGCAAGGATAAAGCAACAATAAAATATGTTATATATGGAAAGCTGTAAAACTATAGATAGAAACTCAATGTATTGAAAAATACAATACTACTCAGTTTGTATATAAAAATACAATACAACTGTGGGGGATTCTCTAATCGACAACCATCACTATGAGCTATGTGATGATATAACGTCTAGCCCACGTAGCCAGAACTGTCCTATACTTTGCCGGGGTATAGAACATACTACTAACTGGATCCACTAGTCTATGCTAAAAAACATTAAGGAATCATCTAAAAAGTATGACCCTTTCTACCCACGTTGGCTACATGATTTATGGAGACTTAAGTTATCTGAACTCGTCCCCATATCGGTGCTCAATACTACTCCCAAAATGTAACTAGCTCATATGTTTAGAAACATAACTTTTTCTATGGTTTGAGATTATTACTCAAAAAATCTCTCTTAAAAGAGATGGTACTAAAACTGCTCACGAAAACTCTTTTGAAAATCGCTGTTTCCTCTCATCTTAAATGTGAAAACATTTACTCTTGGGAATACTTAGTTCCCATATATCATTTTAGTGAAAATGAACTCAGCTCTACTCTTCCTCATACTCATATGCTCAAGTCTTTAAAACAAGTTTTAAAACAATTTGTAAAAAGACTTCTTAAAATAGGGTTCATGCCGAATTATGACCGTGAACGACTTAATTCAAGGTTTTCAATAACCATTCATAGAACTCATTACTTGGAACTTAACAACTCCAGAACTCAAGGAGTCAATGATTCTACTCATCCCAAGAATGCTCGACTCGGAGGGTTCATACGGATTTATGGGCATGAACTACTCAAATCAAGGACTCAATGATACTTCTTATCTCAAGACTGCTTGACTCATAGGGTTCATGCAGAATTATGGGCATGAACTACTCAACTCAAGGACCTACATGGGTAACATGTAGTAGTCCCATGAATAGGAATATAATTTCAAAAGGATTAGAAACTCAATACTCAAGACTTAGAACTTGAAGGTACTACTCCTCTCAAAGATGCTCAGTTTACGAAGTTCATGCAGAATTTATGGGCATGAACGACTCGACTCGAGTACTACATAACAATAGTTGACTCATGTAACGATTCTTCTCATTCTCATACTCATTTCCTCAAAACATAGCTCAAATGGATAGTTGACCTCAAAGGATTCACAATTGAACTCATAGACTTTCTTGGACTCTACTCTTAACTCTCTCTTGAATTTGAATTATGAATTCAAGAGTTATGGTTCATGATATAAATGATGTTGTGATGATAATGTAGGCTCATGAATACATTCTCCTCATTCTCATACCCACTTGCTCAAGTCTTGAAACAAGTTATTAGAAGTTGTAGAAGACTCTTCGAAAAGACTCAAATGGACTTTCTCAAAATGTTCGAAGGAACTCTCAAGACTTGACTCTTAACTCTACCTTGAATTTGAATTATGAATTCAAGGTTATGATTCATGTTATGAATTATTTCTAGATGTTTAGAAGTAGTTTAGAGTGTTTAGAATCAAATGGGAGTAAAGGTACCTTTCGAAAGAATTCAGACAGACGAAACGACGGAGAACTAGTGGGGCAGGCGACCCTGGCGTACTGAGTGGCGTGGAGCGCCAACTCCTAAACTACAGAGCATTTGTAAAACCTCGAAAACCAGACCTAGCAAAAAATTACAGAAATTCTACCTGAAACAGTGAAGCACGGCAGGGTTCATAGACCATGATAGGGTCCACGGTCCGTTGATCTACCCGTGGTCATGACTTGGAAGTCACCAAGCCTAGGCATCTGACCATGGGCACCTTCACGGTCTGTGGTCTTGATGACAGGCCGTGGTGGCACCCGTAGTGGCTGAACCAGTAGGCCCCAAAGCCTAGCCCTCAGACACCCCTCGCCCAAGTATGGACCACGGGGGCCTTCACGGTCCGTAGTCCTGAAGATGGGTCGTGGGGGCGTCCGTGAAGACTTAGGGAGTAGCCCCCCTAGACTAGCCCTCAGACCCTCTAGCCTAAGCAGTCTATGGTCCTCCACACGGCCCGTGGTAGGGTCTGTGAAGGCCAGCCAGTAGGCCCTTAGACCTGAGCCTCCAGACCTCAGCCCAAGTGAGGACCACTGTCTGTGGTCCTCCACACGGGCCGTGGTATTGGCTCGTGGACCAAGCCTTCAGAACCATAGGACCAAGTGAAGACCACGAGGGCTTTCATGGTCTGTGGTCCCTTTCACGGTCCGTGAAAGTGGCCATGGTCATCCCCATCTGCAACTTATGTCAGGGGTCTTTTGGTCTTTTCCTATTTCATTGGACCCCTAAACTATGTCGTTTTAACCCTAAACTACGCGGGTTTTGTCAGTTTTAGCCTAGAAACATAACTAGAACTTACCTAAGTCAGATCTTTTATCAAACTTAGAAAATTTGAACGCTAGAGAAGAAAGAGATGACCAAACCCTAGTTCAAGAACGCAGCAAGGTTCCATTAGTTCTATCCCCGAAATCGAAAGATTTCTCCATGGAATTCGTAACCAGGTATGTGGTATTTCACTAGTGTGTTCCTTTCGCCCATTAGGTCCCTAGATTTCAGTCAGATTCTTGATTCTTCAGTCTCAGTATGTTATAAGTTTGGTCATTACATTCAGTTAACTCAGTATTCAGTATCTATATCATGTTCAGATTATACTCTTGCTTTATTGCTTGTTCAGTTATGTGTTTATTTCAACTTTACTCTATCCTGCATGCTCAGTATCTTTCATGTACTGACGTATACTCTGCGCTACATCTTCTCATGATGTAGGTTCAGGTTCTCAGCATCCAGATCACGCTTAGATCAGTTCCCAATCTCCAGTTTAGCAACATCAGTGGTGAGTCCTCATTCTTTGAGGACAATAGTCATGTTATCTTTCAGTTTTCATTGTTTTAGTTTCAGTTTTGCTAGGCTTAGCCGGGGCATGTCCCATCACTTCTAGTCAGTTAGAGGCTATATTCAGACATAGTTAGATTCAACTTAGTATTTGAGTTTGATATGTTCAGTTTAGTATAAGGGTATTCCCCATCACTTTCATTTTCATGATTTAGCTTCCGCATCAGTTATTATTATTCTTAGTATGCTCATGTCATGTCAGCAGGGTTAGCTTGAGGTCACCTGTGATCCTAGGTTCCGTGTCCGTGTCTCGGGGGTAGCTCGGGGCATGAAAAACTTGATATCAGAGCATTAGGTTTAAGAGTCCTTGGATGTCTGAAAAGTCGCACAAAGTAGAGTCCTTTTCATAGGTATGAAGTGCACCACATCTAATGAGAGGGAGGCTACAAAGTGTTTTTAGGAAAGATCTTCATTTTCTTATTACTCTTATCATGCGTAAGTTATGATCTAATTTTGTTCTAACTCAACGTTCTACATTTCAGTGAGCATGCCTCCTCGTAGAGCTAACACCAGGAATGCGAATGCCAGGAACGCAAACACGGCTCCTCCAGTCCCATATTAAGAAGTTTCGAATGCAGAGTTCTGGAACACTATTCAAATATTGGCTCAAAGCGTTGCCAACCAGAACAATTAGCGGGCTCTAGTTCTGGCAACTGCTAATGTTGGGTCAGCTGCAGCCAGAGTGCAAGATTTTGTTAGGATGAATCCGCCAGAGTTCTTAGGATCACAGATTGGTGAAGATCCCCAAAACTTTATTGATGAGGTCAAGAAGATCTTCAAAGTGATGCAGGTAACTGGGAATGATCGGGTTGAGTTAGCATCTTACCAACTTAAGGATGTGGCTCTGGTATACTCAGTGGAAAGAGAACAGGGGTACAGATGCAGCTCCTATCACTTGGGATTGTTTTAGTGAGACTTTTCTGGACAGGTTTTTCCCAACAGAGCTAAGGGAGGCGAAAGCTCAGGAATTTATGAACTTAAGGCAAGGTAGCATGACAGTCCAAGAGTATGATCTCAAGTTTACCCAACTCTCCAGGTATGCTCCTCATATGGTTGCTGATTCCAGGGCTCAGATGAATAAGTTTCTATATGGAGTGTCAGACTTGGTGAAGACAGAGTGTAGAAATGCTATGTTGCTGGAAAATATGATCATCTCTAGGCTCATGACTCATGCTCAGCAGGTTGAGGGTGATAAGCTTAGGGAACAGGCTAAGGAGAACAAGAAGGCTAGGACTGAAAACTATGACTATTCTCAGCAGAAATCAGGTGGTGGAAATCGCTCACAGGGTCAGCTGAAATTTTCAGCTCCAGCATCTTCATCAGCTAGTGTTCCATCCTCCAAGTTCAGATAAGATCAGAAAGGTAGGGCATCAAGCTCTAAGTCACAGGGAAGTGTTTCAGGTACCAAAACCTACCCAACTTGCCCTAAGTGTGGTAAGAACCATTCGAGCGAGTGCCTTGCAGGAAAGGAAGGATGCTTTGGGTGTGGTCAGTCTGGTTACAGGTTGAGGGATTGTCCTTCTAAACAGGGTCAATGAGGAAATGATAAAGCTCAGTCCAGAACTTTAGCAGCACCGGCAGGTCACCCGACTCAGCAAGGTAACTCATCTGGTACAGGTGGTGGACAACGCCAGGACATGCTCTATGCTCTTCAGGCTCGCCAGGATCAGGAAGATTCTTTTGATGTAGTCACTGGTACGTTACGAGTCTTTGATCTCAATGTTTATGCTTTGTTAGATCTAGGGGCTACTCTTTCATTTGTTACTCTTTATATAGCAGGTATGCTTGATGTTAGTCCAGAAACTCTCTTAGAACCTTTCTCAGTCTCTACTCAAGTCGGTGACCCAGTTATAGCTAGACGGGTATACAGAAATTGCCCTGTCACAGTCTCCCAGAAAGTCACCTCAGCAGATCTTGTAGAGTTAGAAATAGTAGACTTCAATGTCATTCTAGGCATGAATTGGTTACATTCATGTTATGCCTCAGTCGATTGTAGAACTAGGATTGTTCATTTTCAGTTTCCAGACGAACCAATCTTAGAATGGGGAAAGGTAGTAGCTTAGCGCCTATGGGTCGATTCATTTCTTACCTTAAGGCCAGAAAGATGATCTCTAAGGCTTATCTCTATGATATAATTCGGGTTAAGGATTCAAGCTCCAAAACCCCAACTCTTGAGTCAGTTCCTGTGGTTAATGAGTTCCCAGAAGTGTTTCCAGAAGATTTTTCCGGAGTTCCTCCCGATAGGGAAATTGACTTTGGAATTGATCTCCTTCCAAATACCCAGCCTATCTCTATTACTCCTTACAGAATGGATCCAATTGAGCTTAAGGAATTGAAAGAGCAGTTGAAAGACCTTCTAGATAAGGGCTTCATCAGACCTAGTATTTTGCCATGGGGTGCACCAGTATTGTTCGTGAAGAAAAAAGATGGTTCTCTCAGAATGTGCATTGACTATAGGCAATTGAACAATGTCACAATCAAGAATAAGTATCCCATCCCCAGGATTGATGACTTGTTTGACCAACTTCAGGGTGCTAGTCATTTCTCAAAGATAGACCTCAAATTAGGTTATCATCAGCTCAAAGTTAGAGATAGTGACATTCCGAAGGTAGCCTACAGAACTCAGTATGGTCATTATAAATTCGTAGTTATATCTTTTGGACTAACCAAAGCTCATGCAGCTTTTATGGACTTGATGAACAGAGTGTTCAAGAAGTACCTGGACTTGTTCGTTATTGTCTTTATTGATGATATCCTCATTTACTCTAGGAATGAGAGAGAACATGCGAGTCATTTGAGAGTTGTTCTGCAAACTCTCAAGGATCGCTAGTGATTCACCAAATTTAACAAGTGCGAGTTTTGGTTACAATCAGTAGCTTTCCTTAGGAATATAGTATCCAGCGAAGGGATCCGAGTGGATTCCTAGAAAATAGAGGCAGTGAAACAATGGCCCAAACCTACCTCTCCTGCAGATATCAGAAGTTTCTTGGGTATAGCCGGTTATTACAGAAGGTTCATGGAAGGATTTTCATCCATAGCCTCACCATTGACTAGGTTGACTCAAAAGATGGTCAAGTTTCAGTGGTCAAATGATTGTGAGAAAAGCTTCGCAGAACTGAAAATTAGGTTGACTACAACTACTGTTTTAACTCTACCAGAGGGGTCAGACGGTTATGTGATTTATTGTGATGCATCCAGAGTCTACTTGGTTGTGTGTTAATGCAGCGAGGTAAGGTTATAGTTTATGCTTCCAGACAACTTAAGGTGCATGAGAAGAACTATCTGACTCATGACCTCGAGCTTGCAGCAGTGGTGTTTGCACTCAAGATTTGGAGACACTACTTGTGTGGTGTTCATGTAGATGTGTTCACAGACCATAAGATACTTCAATATGTGTTCATCCAGAAAGAGTTGAATCTTCGCCAGAGAAGATGGCTTGAGTTCCTCAAGGATTATGACATGAGTATGCATTACCATCCGGGTAAGGCAAATGTAGTAGCAGATACCCTTAGTAGACTATCTATGGGTAGTGTAGCCCATGTTGAGGAAGAAAGAAAAGAGCTAGCGAAGGATGTTCACAGACTTGCTTGTCTTGGAGTTCGTCTCAAGAGTGTATTAGATAGTGGTGTGACAGTTCAGAATGGATCAGAATCATCATTAGTGGCGGAAATTAAGGAAAAGCAAGACAGTGATCCGATATTTCTCAAACTCAAGGGTGCAGTCCATCAACAGAGAGTTGAGGTTTTCTCCCAAGGGGGAGATGGTGTGCTTTGCTACCAGGGTCGATTATGTGTTCCTAATATGGGCGGGTTGAGACAACATATTATTGCATAAACCCATAATTCCAGGTACTCTATTCATCCAAGCGCCACTAAGATGTACCGTGATCTGCGGGAAGTCTTTTGGTGGAACGGCATGAAGAGGGACATAACAGATTTTATGGCTAAGTGCCCCAATTGTCAGCAAGTGAAGGTAGAACATCAGAAACCAGGGGGTATGACTCAAGAGATCGACATTCCTACTTGGAAGTGGGAAGTGATCAACATGGATTTCATTACAGGTTTACCTCGTACTCGCAGCCAGCATGACTCCATTTGGGTGATAGTTGACAGAGTCACTAAGTCTTCTCACTTTTTGGTGGTCAAGGCTACAAATTCGGCGGAGGACTACACCAAGCTTTACATTAATGAGATAGTCAGGTTACATCGGGTTCCTTTGTCTATCATCTCAGAAAGGTCTTGGTACTCAGGTTAATCTTAACACAACATTTCATCCACATACGGATGGTCAGGCAGAGCGTACCATTTAGACCTTAGAGAACATGTTAAGAGCGTGTGTGATCGATTTCAAGGGTAGTTAGGATGATCACCTTCCTCTTATAAAGTCCGCCTACAATAATAGCTACCATTCCAACATTCAGATGTCCCCTTATGAGGCATTGTATGGGCGTAGATGCAGATCTCCTATTGGTTGGTTTGAAGTAGGTGAAGCAGCCTTGATAGGAACAGATTCAATCCATTATGCTATGGAGAAAGTGCAACTCATTAGAGATAGACTTAAGACAGCCCAGAGTCGCCAAAATTCTTATGCAAATGTAAGGAGAAGGGAACTAGAGTTCCAAGTTGATGATTGGGTTTTCTTAAAAGTGTTACTTATGAAAGGGGTGATGAGATTTGGCAAGAAAGGAAAGCTCAGTCCCAGCTATGTAAGCCCTTACAAGATTTTGAAAAGGATTGGTAAAGTGGCTTATGAGTTAGAGTTGCCAGCAGAATTAGTAGCAGTGCATCCAGTCTTTTAGATCTCACTACTGAAGAAGTGTGTGGGTGATCCAGCATCTGTAGTGCCATTAGAGAGTGTGGCTATGAAAGATAGTCTTTCTTAAGAGGATGTACCAGTTGAGATTCTTGATCATCAGGTTAGAAGATTGAGAAACAAAGAAGTCGCTTCAGTCAAGGTTTTGTGGAGGAGCCAGTCCGTAGAGGGAGCTACTTGGGAAGCAGAAGCAGCCATGAAGTCCAAGTATCCTCACCTATTTCCTTCTGATTCCACTCCAGCTTGAGGTAATAGTTCCTCTTCAATTTTTCAGTCATTCATGCATAAAATCAGTTTAGCATTATGTTCATTCAGTTTGTAATTGCATTTTCAGCGTATTTGCATGTTCTTGGAACTCAGTTCAGTCAGAAATCAGTCTTCAGTGTTTGGTGGTAGGGTTGTAGCTCATTCCCTCCATTTCAGCTAGTTTAGTCTTTATTCGAGGATGAATGATCCCAAGGGGGAGATATTGTAAAACCTCGAAAACCAGACCTAGAATTTTTTTACAGAAATTCTACCTGAAGCAGTGAACCACGGCAGGGTTCACGGACCGCGATAGGGTCCACAGTCTGTTGACCTGCCCGCGGTCATGACTTGAAAGTCACCAGGCCCAGGCATCAGACCACAAGCACCTCCACGGTCCGTGATCTTGATGACGGGCCGTGGTGGCGCCCGTAGTGGCTGAACCTGTAGGCCCCAAAGCCTAGCCCTCAGAACCCCTCACCCAAGTAAGGACCACGGGGACCTTCACGGTCCGTAGTCCTGAAGACAGGTCGTGGGAGCGTCCGTGAAGACTTAGGCAGCATCCCCCGTAGACTAGCCCTCAGACCCTCAAGCTTAAGTGAGCATCACGGGGACCTTCACGGTCCATGGTACTCCACACGGCCCGTGGTAGGGTCCGTGAATGCCAGCTTGTAGGCCCTTAGACCTGAGCCTCCAGATCTCAGCCTAAGTGAGGACCACGGGGACCTTCACGATCCGTGGTAGTGGATCTGGACCAAGCCTTCAGAACCACAGGACCAAGTGAAGACCACGAGGGCTTTCACGGTCCGTGGTCCCTTTCACGGTTCGTGAAAGTGGTCATGGTCATCCCCGTCTACAACTTAAGTTAGGGGTCCTTTGGTCTTTTCCTATTTCGTTGGACCCCTAAACTATGTCGTTTTAACCCTAAACTACGTGGTTTTGGTCAGTTTTATCCTAGAAACATAACTAGAACTTACCTAAGTCAGATCTTTCATCAAACTTAGAAAATTTGAACACTAGAGAGAAGAAAAAGACGACCAAACCCTAGTTCAAGAATGCATCAAGGTTCCATTAGTTCCAACCCCGAAATTGAAAGATTTCTCCATGGAATTCGTCACCAAGTATGTGGGATTTTACTAGTGAGTTACTTTCGCCCATTAGGTCCCTAGATTTCAGTCATATTCTTGATTCCCTATTATTAACTAGACCTGGGGTTTCTAGAATTTCCGCAAATTATCATGAATTGGTTATTTACATGTTCCAAATCAAATTACCATATTATTACTTCGTTTATTGCATGAATTTTAGAACCCTAGCTATGTATTTCTTTAGTTCTTGAATTACACATGCTAGGTCAGTTATTTTGGTATTTCAGATATACATGCTTCAGTCTTGAATGTGTCATTATCAGTATATAAATGTGTGTTCTCAGTTTGCATGTCAGTTTTGAGCTATCTAGTATATTATAGAAATTCAGTCAAAATGTGTTGATCATTTAATCAATTGGGAGTAGTATAATACTGAGTTGGACTAGGGTCAGTCACCAAATATAGTCCCAGAACTAAGAGCCACATAGGTTGTAAGTCCCCTCTGTAGGCATCATTTTAGTGATCACGTCAGCATGTGTCTACACCTTTGGCCGGGTGTATTGGGTACTCTCGATGAGGCGTATACATCGGACTCCACATTTAGCTCATGTGGTTTTATTATCGGTTATTAGTAGCTCCCACAGTCCAATCAGACTCCATTGCATTGACCATAATTCATTACAGTCAGTATTCAGTCTGAACATGTTATAAGTTTGGTCATTGCATTCAGTTAGCTCAGTATTCAATATCTATATCATGTTGAGAATATGTTATTGCTTTATTGCTTGTTCAGTTATGTGTTTATTTCAGCTTTACTTTATCCTGCATGCTCAGTACCTTTCAAGTAATGACGCATACTCTGCGCTATGTCTTCTTGTGATGTAGGTTCAGGTTCACAGCATCCAGATCACGCTTAGATCGGTTCCCGATCTCCTGTTCAGCAACATTAGTGGTGAGTCCTCATTCTTCGAGGACAATAGTCATGTTATCTTTCAGTTTTCATTGTTTTAGTTTCAGTTTTGCTAGACTTAGCTAGGGCATCTCCAAACACTTCTAGTCAGTTAGAGGCTATATTCAGACATAGTTAGATTCAGCTTAGTATTTGAGTTTGATATATTCAGTTTAGTATATGGGTATTCCCCATCACTTCCATTTTCATGATTTAGCTTCCGCATCAGTTATTATTATTATTCATAATATGCTCAAGTCATGTCATGCCATCAGGGTTAGCTTGGGGCCACTTGTGATCCTAGGTCCCGTGTCCGCATCTCGGGGGAAGCTCGGAGCGTGACAGGATTATTCTTGGCGTACTGGCTGGTGCAGCATACCAACCACCTCTGGCGTATTGGTGGTGCGTTACCCCAGACACCGCCCAGAAAACCTGATGAATTTTCCTCTTCGAATTTTTTGCCCTAATTCACCTAGAATCGAATGGTTTCTTCCACAATCACTTATATTCGAATACCCAACCAAAGTATACAAGAATCTAATAAAAAACTCTTAAAATCCATATGATTATCTCAAGAACTCATCGAAATCCCAACAAAACAAGATTTAGAATGAAACTTCAAGAACACTTATCAAGAACTCTTCAAGAACTTAAATCCTTAAATTTCAAGAATGAAATTACGCTGAATAAATCATGATTGACGTGTGGGTGAATGAACCTAACACCATAGAAGCTTACATACCTCTTAGGGATCAAACCCTTGGCAAAATCCGCAACGAAACCTCAAGAACTTGACGAAACCTGACTTTTCTCCTCCTTTCTCTTCTTTTCTTCTCTTGAACTCTTTTCTAAAACCCTAGCGTGAATTATAACTGTGTAAACTGAACCAAATCAGTTTAGACCCCTATTAAATTACTAAAAATGAATTAAATATGATAGGGTAAGGAAAAGACCAAACTACCCCTCTTAAATCCGGGTAACTTTCCTTAAATAGTTAGCTTGAATTCAAACGACCATATCTCCCTCATACAAGCTCAAAAATTAGCAAACTCGGTGGCGTTGGAAAGAGGACTCAGAAATCTTTGATTTAGTATCTTATGGGTCTCCTAACTCATCCTGTACTGAAAGTTATGGTCGTTTGAAGTTGACCAAAAACTTAAAAGAATTAAGGAATGACTTGAATGAATTCTCTTTAATTCTTTTGGGAACTCAAGGTGTTATATCTAGTGACCTGACCTTAATACTTAAGAAATTTTAAAATCCTTGGTAAAATCCTACACACATTGAAGGATGGTTTGAGTCTTAGTTCAAAATTTTTTTGGGGTGTTACAGTGGGTAGAAAGGGTCATACTTTTTAGATGATTCCTTAATATTTTTTAGCATAGACTAGTGGATCCACTTAGTAGTATAAGACAGTTTTGGCAGCGTGGGCTAGACATTGTATCATCACATAGCTCATTGTGATGGTTGTCGGTTAGAGAATCTCCCACAGGGTTACTTGTATTTTCATATACAAAACTAAGTTATTGTCGTGTCTTTTTATACACTGAGTTGTTATCTACATGTTTTAGAACTTTTCTTTATATTGCACCTTTATTACTGCATTATATTGAGATGAGTTGAGTTGAGATAAGGTAAGTGTTTCTTTCAGATTCCAGTTCAAGCTTATGTCTTGTTTAGAGTTCCCCTCACATGCTCGTACATTCTGTGTATTGACGCCATTTGGCCTGCATGTTTTATGATGCAGATACAGGTAACCAGGATCAACATCTAGTGCTTCGTTGATCTAGTTGAGCTTCAAAGTGTTGGTGAGCCTCCTTGCTTTCAGAGGATCCGTTTAATCTTTGTTTTGTCTTTTTAGTTTGTTAGGATGATTGGGGGTATTGTCTCGACATCTCTCGTAGTATTAGAGGCTTTATAGATAGATAGTTATAGTTCACGAGTCTTTTCATTTTCAGTTATTCATGTTGAGATTTGAGTTGCCACTTTGGCTAGTTGAATGCTTATTTCTAAAACATTCTAAGTATCTATTGAGACAATTCAGTTGTGAATGTTTTCCATACATTTCATTGTTCAGTAACTCTTCCGCTGAGAGTTAAGCTAAGCCAAAGTTTCGCTCGGGGACAACAATGGTTCTCGAGTGCCGGTCACGCCCAGGGTGTAGGCTCGTGGTGTGACAGTTGATGCTTGTGTAATCAAGGACACACCTTCCAATGCAAGTGTCTACAATCGTGCAATAGTATAATAACCCAACCAAAGGTTGGGATCGTCCCAAGAGAGTGATTTTGAAAATTTGTAGAAAAATAAAATTTCGTTCTAACTAGTCATAGCTAAAGACATTAACGAGTAAAAACATTTTAAATTAAAGAGGGGGACACAAGAGTGTCAATTAACAATATGGGGATTTTTTGTCACAAGTACATAAAAACAACAAAATAAACAAGGGTTTCTAAATAATGAGAGGGAATCCTTGGGATGTGACGGGAATACGGGTTAAGCTAAATTATTGGGTACATGCTTGCGATAGCAAATTTATAGAGTAATAGTGACTAGGCTAAGCTTTATGCGGGAATAAGTTCTCTCTCGAGCAACTTACCCCATTTCAAATGTGTTCCTCTCGGACACCCACTTGCCGCATGAAGACCAGCCTACGCCTTACCCCACTCACTCTCTTGAGCTGAGTGTTAGGATATGGGACTAGGGTTCACTCTTTCGAGCTGAACCTCATGTCGACCTACTCCGTAGGCCATCAATCTAGTAGTCTTAGTTTCACGACTTCTGTCTCGAGCAAGCTGAAAACACATAAATAAACTTGTATTTGCAACTAAAAATTTGTTAAATTCATCCACAACTACAAGACGAAATCACCATTAAACTACATCTAAACTATCAGCAAACAAGACCCAACAACAATCTTAACCCATATTCACTAAATCACACCCCAAGAATGGGGGTTTTTAGCCACACATCAAGAGATAGAAATTTATACCTAAATGAGCTTGCATTCAAATGGGTATGAAGATTTAAGTCTTGTTACAAGCTAAGAATGAAGAATCCAAGAGACCCAAGTCCAAATCCTTGGAGATGAAACCCTCTTCTTCTTCAAGTTTCCAAAACCCTCTAAAACTTATAGCAAAAATATCCAAATGTACTATTCTCTAAGTGAAAATTATAATAAAAGTTCCACACTAAAACTAAAACTCTAACTAGTATTTATAGTTATCACAGATTTGTGTTGTAGCGGATCGTTCGGCGTCATTAGTCGAAATCGCCGATCAACTCGGCGATTCGCCCTTTGGTGTAGTTCATCGCTGTCTCGTACCAACCTTCTACATCGTCGTGCTCTGGGCCATTGGGCGGTATGGTACTGCTTCGCGGAACTACTCAGCGATGCACCGACTTCTCCCTTTTTCCGCCGACTTGATCCTTTTTTTTAGGGATCAGCACACTGGAACAAAAGGTGAAGTAAGACCCTTCGGCAATTCACCAAGTGGACTCGGCGATCCTCAGGCCATCATTTCTTCATTCTTTTCTGCCCTTTTCGTTCCTATTTTGCGACGTAGTGTCCATGCTCTCTTTAACTTCAAATACCTGAAACTTAAGGGTTTTCATCATATATTGAGATAAAATAAGCATTTGAGGACACAATTTCTATTAAAATATAGCCCTAGATGAGTCCAATTTCTGGACTCATCAACAGTATTCTCGCAAATCATTATCAGATCTAAATATTGTGATAGATTAGTGGTTGATGCACAAATAATGTCTATAATTATGATGGTATTTGTAATATACGTAGAATGTGCTCATGAAAACAACATAATGAATATTAAAAATATTTATAATCATCGAGTGATATCTTATTGAGACAAGTTTTTTCTACAAAAAGCATCATACATGAGGAGACACAAACATTTTTTTCCGAATACTCACCCTCGATAAAAACTTCTTAATTAGTGAAGAAGTCTATAATTAAATTTATTTTTGCAAGTATGACCAATTATTGATTCTTAGTGAATGTTGTTAGATGTATTAATTTTTCAATATAAAAAAGAATATTGTCATACCTCAATTCAAATTTGACTACTCAATTCATTAATAGATAGTACTTTTTTGGGTCAAATTTCTAGGTTTTTATTGATAAAATTCAAACACAAATCCAAAACTTATTTGGGCTTTACACCCAAATCTAGTAAGACATAACAAAACAACGTAACATACACAACCTACTTCAGATCCAGCCCAAAAACTAATCCCTATAAATATTTCCTTAAGTCTAGGGTTTTCTAAATCAGCCTCTATTCCTTCATCACCTTCATCCCTAACCATCTGAAAGATGTTCCCTCTTTAGGATAACAAGAAGTTCCGCCTCCTTATGTTAAGGATTATTGTTGAATTATTCTCCTTGCTTCCTTGTTTATTAGCTAAATTAGAGTAAGTCTTCTCTATTTTCCTTACTTCCTTGTTCATATGCCTATTTCAGCTGACCAAAGTGCCTTTGCAGTTGTGTTCTATGATTTAGTGGACCGTGCTCCTTGTACGTTACTTCTAGATCTTATCTTTGGCAAGGATGCTTAATCATTACTCAAAAAAGAAAGAAGCTGAATCGTGATGCTAAATTTTACATCTGGGATGAACCATTCTTGTTTAAACAAGGAGTGGATCAAGTTGTGAAAAGACGCACTCCAAAAAATCAGGTCAAACAAGTTCTCGAGAGAGTCATGCAAATCCTTATAAAGGAGAGAACACAACTCACAAGGTATTGCAATCTGACTTCTTTTGGCCCTCTTTATTCAAAGACTCTATAGCTTATGTGAAAGAATGTGATCAGTGTCAAAGATTGGCTACTATATCTAGAAGACATAAGATTCCACCAAACAATATTCTATTAAGACATAACAAAACAACCTAACAGACACAACCTACTTCACGTCCAGCCCAAAAAATAATCCCTATAAATATTTCCTTAAGTCTAGGGTTTTCAAAATCAGCTTCTATTCCTTCATCACCTTCATGATGTTCCCTCTTTAGGATAACAAGTAGTTCCGCCTCCTTATGTTATGGATTATTGTTGAATTATTCTCCTTGCTTCCTTTTTATTAGCTAAATTAGAGTAAGGTTTCTCTATTTTCCTTACTTCCTTGTTCATATGCCTATTTCAGCTGACCAAAGTGCCTTTACAGTTGTGTTCTATGATTTAGTGGACCGTGCTCCTTGTACGTTACTTCTAGATCTTATCTTTGGCAACGATGCTTAATCATTATGTTGGTGATTTCTACCTTTTTTTAAAAATAAGTTTTCCCCTCATCTCTGATTTCTTATGTTTCTGCTACCTTAAAGGTAGTGCTTGAATGGAGTGTACAAGCAGCTTCTTTCCACCTCCTCATACTAGTGGTTAAAACTTCTTCCAGGTTAAAGTGTCTCTATTTGACTCAGATCCTCTTATTTTGTTAATTCATTTGTGCTAGCTGAAAATAGCCTATGCTGGATAGCATTTCACATTTCTTGTTTTCCCTATATATTTTGTAAATAATGTATATGTGAAAAAGCATATATTGTAGACTCCCATTCCCCCATTATCTCCTTATCAGTGATACTCTTAGATATGAACTTTTGAATTTGTCACTTTTTATAATTCTCCTTTCTTTCGCATCCATGCTCTGAAAATCTGTGAATATGCAATCTCCCTATTCTATAGTCATGTTTGCCAAGTAGTATGTAAGTTGATTCTCTTCCATCATTATATGTTGAGTCTTTATTTTTTACCTTGTAAGGAGCCCCTGAGTTCTTCAACTGTTTCATTTATTATCCACATACATTACTAGATAGTACTCATGTTTATTGAAATGACAAAATCCCATAATTGCATATGAAAGATGATTGATAAATATAATAAATATAACTTTCATACCAAGAATAAATTTTCATATGATGTAATATTCTTTTTTTTCAAAATTTTGAATCGTATATTTCAATGATATACTACTTTACAATAGAATTTAGAAGCAAAGCTAAGTTCTTTGATGTTCTAATCTCATGGTAACTAGAAGCTATGGAAGTGAGAATTTGGGTGGAGATCTCCTTCAACCTCTTTACAAAGATAAATTTTATTCATAATTTTTCCTAATAAACTATAAAATTGATCTTTTTACAAGCTGAGGATTATTATTATTTAGTCTCTTTGAATAATTATATTTAAAGAAAGTCTATGAGCTATTTCTCATTAATTTTTTGCATAGTGATGTTTTAAAGAAAATTTCTCATTATTTCCTTTTTTGAGTTACTTTACTTTATTATAGCTGCTAAGGACCTAGAAGTAATAATACATGATAGGGTAAGACTAAAGTAACCACAACTTTATAAGAGTGTCATCCTCAAGAAATAAGAAGTGACTAGTGATCAAAATGCCTCTTAACATATATTTTTTAATCATAGATTTATGTTCTTAAGAAAGTATGCAGATGCAATATAACAAAGACTTAAATATACATAAAAGTGTAAAAAACATTTTTTTTGTTAGTAACTATAATCCTTTTTTTCTACTTAATAGAAGAACTGAGATGGAGGAGGAATGATTTGAGCGACTTTTATCTTTCGTACAACTTCAAAATATGAATAGAGATCTTGGCTTTAAAAAATAGTAAGAATGCTTTTCTGCTACTATTACTTAAACTTTTCTGCAATTGATTGCAAGTGTTTCCAGTAATATTATTTTTCATACTTTAAGCATGCAAATCTTATGTGTCCCTATAATTTAGAGAACATAGTAGTCCTTATCTGTTATTATAACATGAATGGGCATACAATTAATTGGTTCAAGTGTTCAAAAAGAAGATTAAGTATTATTGAACTATGACTTCCAAGAATTTTGATTTTCATTATTATTTAAATAAGAGGCAACATTAATTCTCTCTAAATTCATCTTCACAAAGTTATGTTGCTTCCTATTTAAAAGTGAAGATCAGAATCTTTGGTATCTTATAGTTCAATAGCACCAAATATTCTCTTCAATGCTTAGTTCATCCATGTTATAACGGACAAGAACAATTTTCTTCCCTAATTCTAAAGAACACATAAGATTAGCATGTTTAAGACATGAAATTTTTTGTTATTGGAAACACTGGCATGTAACTACAGATAAGTGCAAGTCATAGTAGCAGAAAAATCATTTCGCTAATTCCAAGCCAAAAATATCTATTATTCTGAAGTAGTATAAGAGATTAAAACCGCTTCAGTCATGCTTGTTCCATCTCAACTCTTCTCTACAAGTAGGAAAAAGATAGATTATAATTACAACCAAATGATGGAATTTTTTACACTTCTATGAATATGAATCTTTGTAATAGTGTATCGCCATATAAAAAAAACGTACATTTCTATCGCTATTCGACAGTTTGGGTATATATGTTATGTATCTTTGTTTGGACATGAGATAATACTCATTGAATTCATTTTTTTTGTTCATTTCTTCATAGTTGCTGAAAGAGTTACCACACCTGCTTCTAAAGATACACAATTTGTTGACCATGATGATGGATATATAATTTGTTCAAAACATACATGAACTTTACATCATGTCCAAAGAGAATTAAGAATTCTATTGGCTAAATATGTTGATAGATGGACAACAATAGCTGAAGAACAAATAAGGCTACAACATGAATTCCAAAAATTAATGTCTTTGATATTGGAATTAGACTTCGATGATGAATGAACTACGCAAACTGATGACAAAAAATGCTGATTTTTTTGTTGAAATTGTACATGATAATATTATTTAAATCTTCTTTGTTTTCAAAATACATTACATTTTTGTTCCAAATGTCCATCATAACAATATTCCTCTCTATCTTATGTCATCACAGTTCTAAAATTAATTCATTTTCTTGTCAAATTAATAAGATGGCAAAGGAAGATCACTTCATGGTGTTTTGTTTCTGGCAAAATGTGTACTTTAATTGGAGCGGAGTTTATCAAAGATTTGATTGAAGGACACCCTCGTGGATGCTATGACCTACTACATATGAATGTTGGATGTTTCTTGCAACTTGCAGATTAGACGAATACAAGAGGTCTATTAACTGATTCAAGAACGGTTAGAGTTGAGGAACAATTGGCTGCCAGACTTATGTGCAGTCTATCGAAGAAAGAGGTGAAATTTGAGTTTGATGAAAATTGTGTTAAAGTGTTTGAGGTGCTAAGACGAAGCTTAATTGAAGCTCCAATCTTGATTGCTCCTAATTGGGAGTTACCATTATTTGAACTCATGTGTGATGCAAGTGATGTAGTAGTGGGTGTAGTAGTGGGACAAAGGAAAGAGAAGGTGTTCCATTCGATATATTATGCTAGCAAGACCCTAGATTCTGCTCAACCATATTACAAAGTGACTGAGAAGGAGATGCTTGCTCTAGTGTTTGCCTTCGACAAGTTCATAGCGTATTAGGTAGGTACCAAAATGATTGTTTATACTGACCATGTAGCTATTAGGTACCTATTCAACAAGAAGGATGCTAACCCAAGGTTCATTTAATGGATATTTCTTCTTCAAGAATTTGACCTTGAAATCAAAGACCGAAAAGGTACAGAGAGAATCAAATAGCTGATCATCTTTCGAGGTTAGAAAACTTCTCTTATGTGAATGAAGGGGAAAAATATGTGAAGAGTTTCTGAATGAGCAGTTGATGGCCTTAGATATATCCCAAGTGTAGTGGTATCCTAATATAGTAAATCTATTAGCGAGTGGAATGTTCTCACCAGGCGCAATTACTCAAAAAAGAAAGAAGTTGAATCGTGATGCTAAATTTTACATCTGGGATGAACCATTCTTGTTTAAACAAGGAGTGGATCAAGTTGTGAGAAGACGCACTCCAACAAATGAGGTCAAACAAGTTCTCGAGAGTTGTCATGCAAGTCCTTATAAAGGAGAGCACACAACTCACAAGGTATTGCAATCTGACTTCTTTTGGCCCTCTTTATTCAAAGACTCTATAGCTTATGTGAAAGAATGTGATCAGTGTCAAAGATTGGCTACTATATCTAGAAGACATGAGATTCCACCAAACAATATTCTATTAAGACATAACAAAACAGCCTAACAGACACAACCTACTTCACGTCCAGCCCAAAAAATAATCCCTATAAATATTTCCTTAAGTCTAGGGCTTTCTAAATCAGCTTCTATTCCTTCATCACCTTCATGATGTTCCCTCTTTAGGATAACAAGAAGTTCTGCCTCCTTATGTTATGGATTATTGTTGAATTATTCTCCTTGCTTCCTTGTTTATTAGCTAAATTAGAGTAAGGCTTCTCTATTTTCCTTACTTCCTTGTTCTTATGCCTAATTCAGATGACCAAAGTGCCTTTGCAGTTGTGTTCTATGATTTAGTGGACCGTGCTCCTTGTACGTTACTTCTAGATCTTATCTTTGGCAAGGATGCTTAATCATTATGTTGGTGATTTCTACCTTTTTTTTTAAATAATTCTTCCCCTCATCTCTGATTTCTTCTGTTTCTGCTACCTTAAAGGTAGTGATTGAATGGAGTGTACAAGCAGCTTCTTTCCACCTCCTCATACTAGTGGTTAAAACTTCTTCCAGGTTAAAGTATCTCCATTTGACTCAGATCCTCTTATTTTGTTGATTCCTTTGTGCTAGCTGAAAATAGCCTATGCTGGATAGCATTTCACATTTCTTGTTTTCCCTATATATTTTGTAAATAATGTATATGTGAAAAAGCATATAT
>JAJOOR010012878.1:0-36874 GCA_036250505.1 Solanum acaule
GCACACTGGAAACAGGGAGAAAACTTCTATACTATGCCATCCTAATGTTAAAACCGGTAGGCGAGGAAAGCCGTTTAGGGGAGTAAACAAAGTTGAGGTGCTGATAAGAAGGAAGTATCCGCTAAAGTACGATGCTAGTAGTGACAGGAGAACATGATAAACAAATATTCTAGTTCATAATGATCTAATATGAATTTAATCAATTATGAATATGATAGGAAGGAATAATTGAAAATAAAAAACCTGCATAACAACGAACATGACTACATACATGCATGATGAAATGATAAAAAACTATGAAACTTTAATCTTATATATACTTAAAGGTATAAAAATAATTGAATTAAGAAGAATAATATGGGAAAAAATATTTAATGATGACGAATCAGAGGATATATTAAACCAACAATGGTATGAAATAGACCTACATGATTTAGACCTCGAAAGAATAGAATGGTATGATTTAGAAATAAATTCATATTAAAATAAACTACGAATATTTACAATATTGAACATAATCTATGGAAGATATAAAACTATTAGAAGAATTAATGGAGGAAAATTTAGATATGTATCTAAGAACCCAAGATATGTTATATCTAGAATATATCATAAATAATATTAAAGAGATATCAAGATTAAGACACTTAGCAAAAGAATATTATAATAAAATTTTTAGCCAAACATAAGATGAATTCCTCACCTACCACACTACCAAAAGGTCAAATAAAATTAAATAAAGCAATTCCGCACTGATGAATTCCGCACCTACAAAAAATGGTATCAGAGCTATGGATTCTATAATATGTTGAATGACTAAAAAAGATATACAAATAATAACTAATGAAGAATACCAAAATGAAGAATCTTCTGAACAAAAAATAATATTTGATAATAATATATTTGAACAAATAAAAGGAAAAGAATTAGACCTAAACATAGAAAAAATATTTGAAATACCAATAATAAATTTTTTTTACTATTTATATGTAAATAAGTTGTGCAATACACAAAACTACATGCGTTAGGGAAGTCTCAAACATACATTATTATCTAAAGTCTAATGTGCAATCTTGTGATTAAGAGAGATATGAAACTGCTTCACACATAAGCTATTAAGCTTTAAAATCTTGTATCATACAATCAACATATGTTCAACATACGGGCATGCGCTAGATAGCATGGAAACAAATAAACTTATAAACCTATATCCTTTTTACGACTTAAACATTTAGCAAATACACAATTAAATATATTATTTATAAAATAGATAATATTTAAACAAAATGCTATAAAACAGATGCCATATAGTTATGTAATTTTCTATATATATGTATATATATGTAGTCTACAAATAGTGACCTTTGTTAGGTATTCAATATAACATAAGGTGACCTATAACACTTATTACATAAGAACGAATAATTCTTAATACTTTTAGCATGGAAGAAATCAATTTCTCATGTATAGGCATATGATATATAATGGAATATTTGTAAACCAAGTAGGCCTTGAACTATATACCATAAGTGATGATATTTTTTTGAAGTATAGGGCATATAGTCATGTCTTCGGTGAAATACTCAGAGTATGAGCAACTCATCTAGACAACATGAATTTTATGAACAAATGGTGTATGAATAGAAGTTAAGTTGCTAGTCTTGAAGAAACACATATCATGTAACTACTAGTCATTACGGGATAACTGACATATTAAGACATAGATTGTAGTTTTCCGATGCATTGATGTTTTATATACAATAAATCATACATCATTTGAGTTATTAAACTTTAACGCATTTATTATACAAAAATTTAAAAAATGCATAATACTCAAACAAACGATCTACGAGGCATGTGACATATAAATAAGCGGTTTACCACATTTATAAGATTCAAGCAATTAACATTTAACTTGGGGGTGTATGTCCTCTGACCCCACCCCCTCGAGAGCAAGATGCCGGCCGAGATGGAGCTGGGAGCAAACCTAGACTTTCCTGGGGCTTGCCTTACCTCAACATCTAAATAAATAAAGGGCGGGCGCCGAAAAGGAAAACATGTATGTGCGTAACATGTGATCTAGAATTATATGAAGCACCTATTGCATTGGTAGGAAGTCTATGAGTCATGTAACATATCGGACTTTATCTTACAGAATATACAGTATGTAAATACGTAATTTATGAATCAGAGAATACTCCAACAATGATTCATATATGTCGCGCAAAGTCAATCAGCAAATGCTCTAGATGAAAATAACATAAAAACACTTATCTCGTGAAAACAAACATTACACATATGACGATACCTTTATGAATCAATAACATGAAAACACATTATTTACGAGTGGCATGTAACCAATAACTCATATAACATATAGTTTATCTATGTTTCTCATAAACAAATGTTTTAAATAATTTAAGAAATACAGACACATAACCTATAACATGTGGGCATATGATCTATAGCGCGTCTGCATGTCATCGTGTCTTACCTAAAACAAGTATATTTAAGAAAATTACCCCTGATGCATGTATTATGTGAATCTTTATCATACAAAACATATAACATATAAATACCTAGTTTGTATAACATGTAGATAAGTTTCCCTTAACATGTAAGTAAGTTGTTTTGGATTAGCAATTAAGTTTTATTACAAATAAACCTCTTATGAATAATTTTTAAATATATATATATATATATATAAAATTAATAGGCAAGAAAAATAAAATAATGATCATAATAAAGATAGTTCTTCTGGAATATACCCAGTTAGGTCTCGTACTAGAGATTATGATTATTCTCTTATACGTATACCTACTAAGTTTTAAAAAAATTCACCACATATCGTATTATCTCTTATTATCTATGAAAGATTCTCTGAGTACCATAATTACTTCAAATAACACTACTATATTTCAATAACTACTCAAAGGATTTCTAAATACAACAAATAGATGGTTCGGTCATAACACTTACAAAACAAGTTCTAAGGATAATTAATCAAATGGTCGTTAGAGCACATAAGATACCTCAAATAGATCTAGGGAGATTTCTTTGTCCCCATGACATTTCATAGGAAGCAATAGACAAACATAAAATATATAACATGAAACCTATATAAATCTAATATAGTGAACTATTATTATCTTCTTCCAGTAAGAACTTAAAACTGGAGACATACAATAAACTTGTTTCATATATAAATATGAGACAATTGATATTTAGAAACTTAGAAGCTACCTCATCACGTAGTTTATTTTACGAAATTATGCGCAACAAATACTTATCAGGTTGACTCATCAAAAACAATATGATATGATGATTATAATTTTTTCCGAGATATTTATAAAAGAACTTTGCAAATAATCAAGAATACTATTCATGATTAACAACTCAAATACAAAGAGTGAGGAAATATGTAAATATTTGTAATGAACAATGTAAATATATATATAAATAATTATGAAATGTATTTATTTAAGCTTTCATGAAGAATGCTTATGCAACAAAATTCATATTAAGGATAATACATATGTTCCAAAGCTCCATATAACATGTAGCATGTAAGTGAATTCTTTATGAAATAAGTATCATATATAGTTAATAATCACAAAATCTGTAACTGCAAATAAGGGGTTTGTGATACAACCAACATGTAAATCATTAATCCAAGAAGGGCACTTAATATTTAAATTAATAAATCTATGAAAACAGTTCCACATATTTTATAACGTCACGAAACATGTAGCATATATAATTTTGTAAGTAAATGTACCATAATATATATTTATATATGATGACTTACTCTCATAGGAATTCAGTGACATGAAAAGATAAAACACATTTAGTGGAATCATCTTAGTCATTATTTGTAATATATAATATGTCTAACCTGTAAGTTGATAAATATAATGTATGCATTTTCTATATGAAACTAGTGACATGTAAGGACTGATTGATGTAGCAAATTTCTCATGCAAAACATCACTTATAGTATAAATATCATAAAATAAACAATCACTAAAATATAGAAGGAAAAATAGAATGTAATTAGTAGCTTAGGGACCAAGTAATAGTTAATCTATAAGATATGTGACACATATAAACATATAAGAAGTAATCTTTAAAAGATGCATATATAAATTTATAACTTAATTCACGAGAAAACTCGTACGTATGTAAACTATACAATCATTCCTGTAGACCTTAGAAAAGTCATCCTATCTAAGAACTTCTTTTCACATACACACATATACATATAATATATACATACAAGCTTTAACTAATTCAGATATTATTCTACTATATATATCAAAAGTAACCATTTGCCTTCAGAGGCGTATTCAGGATTTCGGCTAGATGGGTGCACGATTACAAAAAAATGTATCTTAAATATAAATTTGATTTATTTGACTTTTTGATTCTTAATATGAACCATTAAATTTTAAAACTTATAGGTCCAAAATATATAATACTACTAGTTTTAACTTTTAATATACACGTTTGATTTAATTATATAAAAAAATTACAGTGCTAAATTTTTTAGGAATTTTCAATGTAACACACTTGAAAATTTTGAAAGATTAAAGGAAATAGTTGAAACGTCAAAAGTGTAACTGATAACCACTTGGAGAGGTGTTACTCAAAAAGACAAGATAGATATAAAATTTAAATTTCTATCCTCACTTAGATAGGTGCACCTAATCATCATCGTATTATTATATGATACTTTGAACATGGGTTCACACATTTATATTTAATTATTTTTTTATAAATATGACACTACTATATATGATCTAAAGAGGGGAGCATGGGTTCACGTGAAACTACGATACCCCCTCTAGATACGCCTTTGCTTGCCTCCATATGACAATAATGATACTATATCCACTAAATATTTAACTTGTGTCTAACCCCTCGATATATATTTTTTTTTACTCTAACCTGTAATCACGTAACAAGGTCTTTTAACATTACTATGAAACAAATCATTGCATATATATCTTTATAAAAAAATTCAAGATACTTACTCCTGAACTGAGTACCAGTAGATGGACTCACATAAGTCAGTGCCTTGTACCAATTTTCCAATACATGGATTTTATAGAAGTCATCCATGAGACTAGGGGTTATGAGATGAAAACTTCATTCTTAGAAAAAACTAACATTTTGCCTCCGAATATAAAATCGCCTTTCATAGACAAAATTTCTACGACATTTAGGTAGAGTGTGAATTAAAAGTAACCTCCTATGATTTAGCTCTATTACACGATCTAAGTGATGAAAGATTAGTAACTATCTCTACGTGCCATGTAGCCTCTTGATTATAAGTGTGGTGCACAACACACCCATAAACAAGACTCTACTAGACACGACTTATGGACTCCCTAGGACACGACCTGCTCTGATACCAAGTTTGTCACACTCCAAATTAGCAGAGGCACAACAGGCACCCAATGCCTCACTTGACCGAGCGAACAAACTTAAACATAAAGGAAGCGAAACATTGAGGGCCGGCAAGGCCACCATAATTACCTATTGAACCAAGATGACTGAACTAGTGAGGTCACAACCCATCAAAGACATACAAAAATGGGTCGGTAAGGCCGACTTAATTGATAAAGAACTAGCAAGCTAACAAGGCTGCAACTAAAACAATACATAATAAGCCGAAAAGGCTATAAATTGAAACTGAGAAGACCCAACAAGTTATGTCCACAAGTCTCTATGAATAATATAAATCATTTGATTGGGAAAAATCCCCAACTATACCAAAACTATATACAAACTCAAGTTTGTACAACCTATATACACCCAATAACTCCAGGAAGAATGGAGCTTACCAATCTTCAGCTGAGACAACACCCCTATTGCAAAGTCGATTAGGGCCTGTATATGAACCTGCAGGACGACATGCAGTGTCCCATGCAACTGGGCGTCAGTACGAATAAAAATGTACTGGTATGTAAGGCGGAAAGTGAAATCATAAATAGCTGCGATAAAAAGGGTAATAGAGATACCACCTGAAATAAAAACTCCCATAGCCCCCATGGCTAACATCTGACATCATAGTAATCAAATATGCATGATATGCTCGAGTAGTCGTATGTCGTGAATACATATATATAGATGCAAATGTCTGACATACCCAACCAAATGCTAGCAATGGTGGTGCCTTCCGGTAGCGAACCGGCATCGTATTCGCCGACTTGTGGCCATCTGTATCTCATACGTATATATATAGGCAATAGGCCTCATACCTCCCGATTATAGCTCAGCAGTAGAATGCATAGCATGCCATGGATTAATAATATGCATATATGTTACCTTCGTCATGTTGCCAATCTTGGTCCATTGGTACTCTTGTTCTCATAATCCCGTAATCACTTCTATATAACATGTAAACGACTCATAGAACCTCATAGGCTTTTAGGATTAAACCTGAATACTTAAGTTGACTTTAGAAGTATAACTTAATCCCGAGGATATTCTTAAAGAGCTTAAGGTGCTTAAAGAGTCTCATCGTAACTTCACTTAACTTCCATACGACCGTTTAGGCCTAAAAACTCATTATAGACTCGAACCACTTCACTGGACTTCAACTTTAGCAAAATTAATCATTTAGAAACTCAAAAGGAGACTGACATGCCTAACTTGATTTACTATAGAAGATTCCAATTTGGTAATGGAATGAGCCTACTAAGAAACACAATTGTTTGACAAGTATATAACCAAAAGAATAGGGTACCAGGCTTAGTATGAGAATAATTTTCAACCAACATTTTTGTAAGAACTCCTCATGAGAAAGAGTAGTTTCACAGCCCCTTAGATACAACATAATAAATCTACATCAGTTCAGCCTCATTCTTAGGACAATAACTCGCTAATAGATATAAGGAATAAGAATCTCTACGAAAAATAACTTTAACCGTCAAGTATACTTAAAATAGTACAAACACAATAATGATATGATAAATTCAAGAAATAAGATCAGCTGACATCCCAATGCCCGTCACAGAGGGTCTTCCTAGCAATAGATAGTAAAAATGACTTATTCGATGATTTATAATTTTTAGGATTCGTGCGCTATGAAAAACAAGATATTTCCCTTAACATACCTTGAATAAGGGATTGAATAACTTGTTGTAACTAATCGATTTCTTTAGAGGATCACATACAAGGTCGAAATAGTTTTCCTAGCATAACCTTTTCAACGCACAAGTGTGGCTACAACAATTTTAGAAAGCATTTAAGCTTGCCTTATATTTAAGAAAGCAAAACAAGGCAAGTAAGTATGTGTGTTTAAGTATACATATATATAATTGCAAATAGTAGGTTAAGTACCTGTATCTTGGTTAGGAAAATTGGATAAATGTTGTTGTACATATTTCACAAAATGAAAATGAGAACAGTAGTATCTCTAAAGAAATATATATATATGAGAGGCGGTGATTGTTGTATATAAAAAAACTCCTTTAGTTATTATATTAATAAAGTATTGATCCCCAATTTTGAAATGCTGAACATGGAATGCATATTGTAGCACTACTGCTTCACTTCCACGTGGAAGTGGAGGTGCCAACTTTCAACAATTCTTATCCCATTATGTATGTATATGGGATATTGCATAAGTTCACGATAAAATATATATATATATAAGTTTTTAAATATATCAAAATTATTTAAAAAAATATTTTGAATAATGCGTAACTCAAATAATAAATTCTTGTTATTACTAGGCTTACGATCTTCATTAAATTATTAATAATTTATCAAATTCTTACAAAGTAAAAACACAACTTATCATGACTAAAAAATTAGGATATTTCTTTCTTTGAAAAATACTAAAAATATATTCTTATCAAATTTCAACTTAAAACCAACGTTTTTTTTTTTAACACGAATGATGTAACAACTAGAAAAAATTCTTAGACAAAAATTATAGACCCTTAAACCTCTAACATTGTACCAAGGATAACTTTAAATACATAGGGTATTACATGCATAGTCACTGTCCTTCAAGGTTCCACATCACTCCCAAATACTTGCGCTCATGGTTTTGGTTTGGAGTTAGCACAAATGGAAGGAAAGATAATAATAGCCTTTTAATTTCAAGGTATGAACCTGGACATTAATTTGGTAAAGTACATCTATCCTATCCATGTGAGTTTTACTTACGAGGTTGAGTTAGGGACTTCTTTCCATAATATCGTGGACACTGCTAGGCGGATTGAGCGCATCAGGCACCAGGAACTGAGAAGTGCAAGGATAAGAATCCTCAGAGTTCAGGTGGTTTCAATAGTGTCTCTTCTGGAGGCAGGGGTACTTATCATAGTAGAGGGATTCACATGTCTTCTGAGGTTCTGACCCCAAACAGAAAAATTAAGTATACAGTTAATAAAGCTTCTACAAGATCAACTCATACCTATATGCTCGTCAAACGAAACAACTTTCTGAATCAACCGAGCTAGAGATGCTACAATAGTCAACCCCACTTCATGATAACAATTATATTTTGTTAACTACTTAAAGTTGTGTATTTCCACCTTTGATGTGATATAACTCACTATGAGTGAGGCCACTCCGTTTTACTAACTCTTTAAAAGTCCAACAAAGGATAACTCAATATTATGTTATAATGTTAATATTCATCCTCACACAACAAAAAAAATAAAAATTTAGAAGAATATATACAAGGTTAAAATTGGTCAGGCCGATGAATGTAACAAACCCGAATTCCTCAAAATATTAATAAGCCGACAACCTAATCGCAAGCAACTAAGATACCAAGTCAACTACCCAGTGTCAGGAGGACCCACAACCACAATTCTAAAGTCAAAATCTACTAGGTAACAATAAAACGATAGTAGAGAATAGAATATAGTAAAACAATAACCTAACCAGACCCCATAAGCCTGAAGGTATAAAATACAAACATAACCCAACCACCAGTGGCGGAGCCAGAATTTTCAATAAGGGGGTTCAAAATCTAAAAAGATAGACACATGAAGTAGCCGAAGGGGGTTCGATATCTACTATATATACCTAAAAAATTATTTTAACCATGTATAAATCAAATAATTTTCCGCCGAAGGGGGTTCGGATGAACCCCCTCACAATAGGGTGGCTCCGCCACTGCCAATCACCCCTCATAAATTGGAGGGTACAAACAACAAACAAGTATATTGGTGAGAGGCAATACATATGAATGCAGGTGAGCGACAGATTCATCACTAATCATCCAAACCTCTAACCAGAGGTAACGACCTCGAACCGCAAAGCATCAGCCTTAGACTAGGAATAACAACCTCAAACCATAAGCATCAGCCTTGGACTGGAAATAATGGCCTCGAACCATAAGCATCAGCCTTGAATCAGAAGAAACAGCCTCGAACCATGAGTAACTGGGGCTGCCTACCCAGTTAGTAAACTCCCAGGGGCACCAGCAAGACCAAAAGAATGTATGAAAGGGTGTCGACACGCCGATTAGTCAAGTAAAAACTGAGCATATCTCAAATGCCTCTAATATCTCAAGTATAAAAAGGAGCACATTCCTAACGCCTCGTAATCTCAAAAATATGTCAAGAGATCTAAGTGGTATGACTCCACCACATCGCCAAAACCTCCACGATCATACTAGACTTCGAATCACCTCAATCGGAGCTTCCTAGCTAGAGATATCAATGTTTTAAAATGAGGGTTAAAGATGATTTTTCGCTATATAAATAGCAAAATATCTGGTCGCTAAAGGGAAATTTCTAGTCGCTAAAAGCCTGCACAAATATTAGCACTTCAGCTGGTTTGCTCCACCTCTTCTCTGATGAGATGTCTGGGATTCATTTGGAACCACATGCGTGCAAACGAAATATACTGCCCCATCAAATTCGGCATTTCGGACTCAACAGAGCCATCAAAACTTCCATCCGAGGTCATTTCAATGAAAAGAGTATCCCACACCCAAGTTCTGTTTTAAGTTAAAAATAACAAAAAGGCTCAAAATGAGACCGGATTCCTATGGAGCATTACGAAAGGTCATTCTAGATCAAACTCGACATTCTGGAGCTAATCGCGCTGACAAAATTCTTATCCGAGTACGTTTACCAAGAATGTTGACCAAAGTTAACCCTTAGTTTAAGATAAGCAGTTAAAATGCCTAACATCACAAACTCACACAAGAAGTCTTAGGGCCCGAACCAACAATGCCACTAGCCTAAAATGGCCCTTTCGGAGGTGATGAAACAGCCAGAATTGCATTCTGAGGCTGTCTTCATGAACTTTTAACTGAAGTCAACAGTTCAAGTTTCGAAGGCTCCAAAATACGAAAACTTGAACAAAATCCAAATGAACGACCCGGCGACCAAACAGTTAGACCCAACATGTTATAAATGACTTGTGGTTGCTAAAAAAAAGCTCTAAATGCTAAAAAGATTGGAAAACAGAGAAAATGACCTGGAGGGTCATTACAACATCTGTTACTAAAAGGACTTTCGTGTGCGAAAGTAGAAGGATCGACACTGCCCAAAGGTACAAAAAGACAGGAATATTGAGTCTGCATGCTCCACAAGGCCCTTATACAACCTCTCGGATCGAACAATGCCGTCACAGAATTTAGGCTAAGAGAAAAATCCTCAAATTCACTTGAAAACTCCAAAAACTCTTCCAAATCCATTTTGGTCTCCAACTCTCACCCAACTGAAAACTTCCCTGAAAGCACCAGATTCATCTGAAAAGACAAACGCGATACCAAAACAACATAATTGAGCAACGCAGGACCATGGCAAATGCAAGTCAACTCCCAAATTGGAAACTAACCTTATGCTCCACCTCTAACATCTTCTAACTTGTAAGAGCATTTTGTCGGTCCTTAGCTATCCTGAACATTTGTAACACCAATTGAAACCTTCCTAAAAGCCCACACAAAATCCACCTTAGAAGAACAACATGCTTCTCCTGAATATATAGGAATTACTACTGCCCAGACAAGGCACTCAGCCCAAGGCAAAACCCCAAAATCAATTTCTAACCCTCAAAACCAACAAACTGATTTGAAACACAACATTCTAAATCTAACCACACTAATCCAAAGAATGACCATTATGTGAACACCAAGGTAGCACTGAGCCCAGCTCAAGCGACCTATTTAAACCAAAGGAACTTTTGAAACATCGACACCTCGAGCCTACAAACTGCTCTACCACCACAAATCCGAGCCAAACACCCCATCCTAAGGGAAACCAAGTCGGTAAATGGCATATCAACATAGTCAACGGGTTGGTAGTGGCCCAAGGGTACCAACCCTATCAAGAAACACAAAAGATATCAAGCATGACAAAAGCAAACCATGCATCCTAAACTAGAGCCAACTCTAAAATCCCACGAATTACCATGACCCCATCCTGAAAATGAATCTTTTTTGAAAGTTTCCATTTCCCAACTAGACTAAGGCCTGAAATCGCCAATAAATACCACAATTCTAAGTCTAAAGCATTCATCGACCTCGAGGGCTATCACACAACAATAAAGAACCAACACAATAGCTAGTCCATGCACAAGAAAGAATCACACCTCCAATTTCTAGCTGACTTTAACCAACCTACAATACCACAACAAACAGACAAATCCAAAAAGAGCTGAACAAGCAAAAACACAACTCCGCAATCGAGGAAAGACTAAAGCAAAGGGAGAAAGCAACCAAAACGGACTACTACAACTAAAGAAGGCTAACCCAACATACAACTCCGAGAACTACCACTCTCCTAACTACTACTTAAAAGGATCAGCTCACAACTAAGCCAACTAGTCCATACAACATACAAAAATCAAATCAGGCAAAGCTGGTCTAGACACCTATCAAACAAGGATCGACATCACAACTAAAGAACACAACAAGGGTGGAAATAAGGGAAACAAGGCCACAACTACAAAAGGACTATCAAGGCAAAGGCTCGGGGAGTTACTCAACCACTACTCCCAATTGAAGCAACATAGCCTAGTCGATCCACTACTAAAAGCAATCAACTAAAGGGGTAACACACATACACAATCCTAAATTAAGCTGCCAAAACAAGCCATTGATAGATGATAAGCCAAATAAACCCGAATGAGCATGAAAATGCCAAATCATATAACATAAGAACCAACGAGATAAACCACAAAATTGCATAAAAAAAAGGGATACATGCAGCCTCGACCTTTGACCGGCCTGCAGAAGCATAGAACGGACCATGTTAGACCTCAACATCAACACCTGATGTAATAGCAACACCCAAGGCACCATCTCTAGTTGAAAGAGCCAATAACCCATAAGAGTGATCTAGATGAATACCTCTCATCTTGGTCCCGTGTTTGGTGCAAGTTGTATGCTGATGAACAAGCTTCACATAGGTACAACCAAGCCTGACCACCCTAGCATGGGGACAATTAGATGTTTACAATACTTGGAAAAGAAACTCCTACTTGGGAGCTCTCTAAACTAGTGGCCCAACTTTCGACAATCATAGCAACATCTATAGCGCAAAGCCCAACACAAAAAATACAGTGATCTACCGTGTCTACCTTTGTCATGTCAACACTAGAGCGTACACCCTGGACGTGGCCGACACTCAAGCGAACCCTCATCCTGGTTGACTACAAGAGGAAGACTAACTCAAGCATACATAAGCATTAAATTAAAAGAAACGTTTAAAAAGAAGTTTACTGAATTTCAAAACTAAACTGAATATATTCAGTATGAAACATAAGTTTTAAATAAAATATCTGAAATTTAAAGACTCTATAATTCTTTTTATCTATGAAGCCTCTACTATACAAAGATGAGTGTCGAGACAAGACCTACAACTACTAAAAAACTACAACTAACAAATCATGAAACTGGAGTACTCCGGAAGTAAGGAGGTCTCACTTATAAGCAAAAGAGCGAATAAAGTGATCTCAACAGACTCTTGTTGAGGATCCTAATAACATGTATCTGCATCATTAAAAGATGCAGGTCGAATGACATTAGCACATTGAATGTACGAGTATGTAATGTAGCTTAATAACAAATAACTGAAAGAAAGAACTGGAATAGATAACAATGTACTCAAGCTAAATGTAAAGAAATAAATGAGTAAAATTATTTAAAGCTTTACGAAATACTTTCTCATCTTTAAAATCGTCATAATAAGTGATATATAAAAATACAGTTTAGCTCATAGATCATAATAAGTGATCTATGAGCTACATGATGAATACATTGTCTCGCCCATGCTGCTAGAATTATCACATACCTTGCTCGGATATAGGACAGCTCAACTAAGTGGATCCACTAAGCTCTCCCCAAAGGAACTTAGGATTCATCTAAAAAGTATGATCTTGTACTCATGTTGGCATACATGGTTTATGAGGAGTGTGAGTTTTCTCAACTCATCCCCATATCGGTGCTCAATACTAATCCCAATAATATATACTCATGTTCAATGTTTAAAAAAACATACTCTTCCTATGGTTTGAGATAATTCCTCAAACCATCCTCTTAAAAGAGGTAACTGCTCTTGACATATCTTTGAACTTATAACTCATTTAGAAATCAAAGTTTATCTTTTATCAGTGTAAAAACTAATACCTTTGGGAATACTTAGTTCCCTTATACTCTTTCTCAATTCATATTTGAAAACTCTCTCTCAAAATTATATCAAAATCATATTGTGATATGATCATTGATGAGTCGGGAAGTCATACTACATAAACATTGATGGCATAACTAGATACCATACTACTGAAACATTGACGACATACTCGATTGTCATACTAATCATGTTTTAGAAACTCTTTCTCGAAACTCATCTTTACTTCCTCAAAAACTCAATTTAAAACTCAAGTATTGACTTTAAAAAGCTTCTCCAGATTTATAACTCAATTCATAGGGTTCATGCGGAATTATGGACATGAATGACTCAACTCAAGGATCTTAATACTAATATGGAAACTCAGTACTCAGAACTCAAGAACTCAGAACTCAATGATACTACTCATCTAAAAAATACTCAATTCATAGGGTTCATGCTGAAATATAGACATGACCGAATCTACTCAAGAATCTTAATGCTAAATATATAAAATTCAATAATTAGGAATTGAATTTCAGAAAGATTCCGGAACTCAAGAACTCAAAATCAACTCATCTCAAGAATATTTATATCTAGGGATAGAATCCTATGTAGAGCGTGAGGAAGAACTAGTCCAACACTACGATAGTCTTACATACCTGAAAGAACAAGGTTCTTGACGAAGAACTTGATCAGAAGCCTTGAAACCCTAGCTTGAAAGAAAATCTCTACGACCAAGAATTATGTTTTTCATTAATGTTTCATAATTGTATGGAGAATTATGAGTTGGAAAGAATTGAATTCTTGGAGAAAAACTTACCTTGAAGAAGAAACTTGAAAAATATTGAAAGAATCTTGAATGAAGTCTTCTACTTTGATTTTTCCTTAGGGTTTTGTCTTAAGGTTTGAGAGAGAAGAGAATGAGGAATTAAGAGATGAAAATCTAATGGTTTTGAGCCTTTAATTAGTGAAAAAATTCATTTAGGATTTTCTTAGAGGTAAAAGGACAAAAACGACCCTTTTTAATGTTTTCCCGTCGGCTAGTTTGTCACTGCACTATATCAGATACTAAAATGGTCATAACTTTTTACTCGAAACTTGGATTGATGTGAAATTGGTGGTGTGGGAAAGAAGATTCAAATACCTTTAATTTGATTGGTTATGGGCAACAATATTCTTTATATTCTAAGAGATATGGTCGTTTAAAGTTGACCCAAGTAATATTTTACATCAAAACTTAATCGGTAAGGAAACTTTCAACTCAACTTTGTGCTAGGAGATCTAGTGACCTTAATTGATATCCAAAATTATGTCCACACTAAAGAATTTACCTTTACACATATGGGTAATTTAAGAATCACCCGATAAGACCTTATATGTAAATGAAGAATAGTTCGGATCTTACCTTAGAAATATTTGGGGTGTTACAATTACACCATGAAAGTGTATAGATATACTATGATAGTATCATTACAGACAATAGCAAATGAAAAAATATTAGAAATAAAAAATGAAAAGAAAATAAAAATAAAAATATATAGAATGACCAAAAACATGAAATTAAATTGTGGTAAAAAGAATATTATGTTTTGAGAAAAAAAATGAATTAAAGAAGAATAAAAATATTAAATAATAAAGAAATAATCAGAAAAGTTGAGAAAATAAAAGGAAAGGAATATAAAATAAAGAAATTAAATATAAATAAAAAATATAATAAGAAATGAAAAAAAATAAAAGGAACTAATAAAGAAGAAAGGGGGGAGGAAAGTAGAAAAAAATAGAGAAAATAAACTAACAAAAAAATTATGAGAAAAAGAAAAGGAGTATTTAAAATAAAATTTTGGTATGAATTAGATTATGGTGTAAAAAGAAAATTTTAAAAAAAAATTCTAAAAAAATAAATGAACATAAATGCATAAAAACAAAGGGAAAAAGGATATATATATACCCCCGAATTATCATAAATGATATGTTAATACCCACAGTTATACTTTAAGGTTATTCATACCCTTATCATCAATATTTTGGGTTGTATATACCCTTATAGAAAATAGAGCGCCAAGTGTCATTATCTAAACGGTCTATCAAAAATCAATTTCATTTTTACCCACAAATTAAAATGTATTTCAAAATCTAGAATGTGCCTTCAACAATTTGCTTCTTTTGATTTTAAAATAAAAAACACCACATTCGATCTACAAGATCGAAATAATATCCACCAACATTAACCTGAGTCTCTACTTTGTTTTGAGGAGAAAATGGAGGAGGGATTCGTTGAGTAGATGGAGGATCTAATGGTGAAGATGCGGGATGTGGTAATGGTTGAGGTGGAGGGCAAGATGGTGGTGAAATACATGTGTCAAGCGCGTGCGTTTCCCCACAATATATATGACTGAGTATTGGCATATTAAAGGGTTATCTATTCCTACAAAGTAGTACACGACATAATAGAACACCCATGAAATATAAGTGTCTGGTTGAGATCCCATAATAGATTGAAGGGCTTTTCACTATTTTCTCATTTTAAAAATCCACAGGTAATTTGGTTCGTTGAAAAAGTTATTTCGACATTATTGTTTTGAGATTATAATTCTAGGACTTATTTATTTCAAGATAAGATCAAGTTTGAGGTATAAGTTTTTCTTGGAACTAATTATATATTCAATCAAATAAAATATAAATTTAATTTCAAACTTAATTATGAAATATCTCACATTACCAGTAAACCAAACGACCCTAAAAGACACTAATTGAGGAAGTTGGAAACTTTAACAAAGAGACAAGGTTCTCTTTAATTGAACTTCCCCATATACGAAAAACACAAGAACAAATTTTGCCTTCTGAATTTTGAGGAATGTTAAATCGTTTTCCAAATTTTTAGGGAACAAAAAAGAAGTATGATGTCATGAATTAAGGGTGTGTTTGGTATAAGGAATATGTTCTTGAAAAACAAGTGGTTTCTTACTTATTTTCTTGTGTTTCGTTAGTAAAAAAGAATATTATTCCAACCGTGACACGAGAAGCAAATCCTGAACACAATGTGACACCTTTATAAAATTTTAGTTTATGATCTATTTATAATGTAAAATAAAAAGAGCAGTATCGAAATATGCTAAAATTTACTTTTCCTTAAATTGTTGAGATGATTATACCTTTGACAACTTATATCTATTGAGAAACATTTTGTTTCGCAGAAAGAACTAAAGGAAAAATTGCTTTGAGGAAGTTTAGCAAGTGGGTAAATTTTTTTAGGGCTTATTTAGAGTTAATATTTCTTAGTTAAGTGATTCTAACAAAAGCGAGTAAGTATCTAAGGGGACTCGAACTCAAATTCAAACTCCAAAACCTCTTATTAAAGATGAAGAAGTACTTACAACACCATAGTCCTGTTGGTCTCTCTCTTTCATTTCAATTGTCAAAAAGGACGGGGTTTTCTTCTATACAGTGATGGTGGAATCAGGTCCTCACACTTCTCGTCTCATCTACCCACATGTCAAGAGATTTTCTACACGTTACATCTTTAATGCATGGGAGAAATTCCATCATCTCGCACTAAATAAGAAATTCACATCCTCTCGCACTAAATAAGATTCTTCGCATGCATTAAAGATGTAACGTATAGAAAATCTCTTGACAAATGGGGCAGATGAGACGAGACGTGTGAGGACCTGATCCCATCATCACCTATCAAAAGAAAACCCCATCCTTTTTTGCTAACTTAAATAAAAGATATAAGTATTCGTTCATTCTTAGTCAGAGGTTTCAGTTTGTTTTTTTAATACATTATTATTTTTGTTAGGGAATCTCCAACCCTACCTCTATTTACTCTTTCAGTATAGAATTTTGTATTTTCCGAATAATCAACTCCTACTCAATTCTCTATTTTACTCTCTAAAAATAATCTTATTCTCTCTCATCAATATTATAAGGGTGAGTTCATGGCTTTGGAGCAAGGTGGTATGACTGTGGCTGCTTAGGAGGCTAAGTTCCATGCTTTATATAGATATGCTACTCAATTGATAACTACTGAGGAAAGAGGATCTGTTTATTTACTAAGGGACTAAATTCTGAGTTGGAAGTATTATCTGTTCATATAACCTCTGCAGGGAAAAGCTTTAATGAGGTAACAAACATTGTTAAGAAAGAAGATGGGGTGAGGCAAGACGGTCAGGATAAGGCATTGGCTAAGAAAGACAAAAATTCAGGTAACTTTCAGAGGTCTTACTCCAAAGGTTTAGGGAGGCCAACACTTGCAGCCAGGCCAATTCAGTCCGCTATGCCCGCCTCTACAGGTAATTACTGGGGAACTTCACCTCATAATTTGATTCAAGATAGCCAGAGAGTCGCACCTTCGGCGAGCAGCAGGCCATCCTTTGATCATACTTGCTATAACTGTGGAGAACCTGGGCATATGAAGAGAGATTGTCCCCACCCGCGCATGATGGATTCCGCACAGCAGTAGTCTACAGAAGTGGTACCCACGGGAAATGGTAATAATGGTCGAGGGCGTCCACAAGGTGGGCGAGGAGGTAATCATCGAGGTTGTGGAGGTAGAGGAAATGGTAACGCAGGCAAGGGTAACGTGCAACCAAAAAGGGAAGTCGCTCGACATGAAGATAGGGCTCATGTGTTCGTGCGATTTGCCACAACATTTGATATGATTTGTGATATACTTGATGCCCCCATCCATGTTTCTACCCTAGTTGGGAAGTCTGTCATAGTCACCCATGTTTATCGTGCTTGTCCTATTTTGTTTATGGGTTTTCAGACTTAGGTTGATTCGGTGATTTTGGATATGACTGACTTTGATATAATCTTAGACATGACTTGGTTGTCCCCTATTATGATGTGCTTAATTGTAATACTAAGTATGTAACTTTAGAAATTCTGAGAAGGGAAAAATTAGAGTGGGAAGGAGTGTACAAGCCTAAGCAAACTAAGATCATATCCTCAATTCGGGCTAGAAAACTGGTAGGGCATGGTTGTTTGGCATATTTGGCTCATATTTGGGATGTTAAGGTTGAGTCTCCATCTATTGAGTCCATTCTTGTGGTGTTAGAATTTAGAGAAGTGTTTCCTACTAATTTGCTTGGTATGCCTCTGGATAGAGATATAGATTTCTGCATTAATTTAGAACCTAGTACTCGTCTCCCATCTCCATCCCACCATATCGCATGGCCTTAGTGGAATTGAGAGAGCTTAAGGATCAAATCCAAGAACTTCATGATAAAGGATGTAGTCATCCTAGTGCTTCCCCGTGGGGGTGGTCCAGTTTTGTTTGTTAAGAAAAAGGATCGTAGTATGAAAATGTGTATAGACTATCGTCAATTGAATAGGGTCACCATTTGAATTAAATACCCATTGCCTCAAATAGATGATCATTTTGACCAATTGCAAGGTGCATCTATTATCTCTAAGATTGATCTAAGGTCTGGGTACCATCAGTTAAAAATTAGGCCTGAGGATGTGCCCAAGACGACATTTAGAACCCGCTATGGGAACTACGAGTTTCTAGTTATGTCGTTTGGGTTGACTAATTTACCCGCAACTTTTATGAGTTTAATTAATGGGGTGTTCAAGCCATTCCTTGATTCATTCGTCATACTCTTCATTGATGATATTTTGGTCTATTCGAAAAGTGAGGAAGAGCATGCCGACCATCTTTGTATTGTTCTCGGTGTTCTTGGAAAACAAAGGTTGTATACAAAATTTTCTAAGTGTGAATTTCGGTTGACTTTCATTGCATTTTTGAGACATGTAGTTTCAAAAGAAGGGGTAATGATAAATCCTCAAAATATTGATGCGGTTAAGAATTGGATTTAGCCTAACTCTGTGACAGAAGTTAGTTGTTTTATGGGGCTCGCTAGTTACTATCATCGATTTGTGAAGAACTTTGCTTCTATATATTCCCACTCACTTGACAAACTTGACCAAAAGAGAGATACCATTTGAATGGACTGAAAAATGTGAGGAGAGCTTCCAAAAGCTCAAGACTCTTTTGACCACTGCACCCATTCTAATATTACCGATAAGGATTTTATTGTTTATTGTGATGCTTCACATTCTGGCTTGGGTGTTGTGTTGATGCAGGATAAGAATGTTATAGCTTATGCATCTTGTCAATGAAAGGTGCATGAGAGGAATTATCCAACACATGATTTGGAGTTGGCAGAGGTAGTGTTTGCTCTTAAGATCTGGCGGCATTACCTCTATGGTGTTAAGTGTGAGGTGTTTATTGATCATCCTAGTTTGCAACATGTGTTCACTTAAAAGGATCTGAATTTGAGACAACGAAGGTGGATGGAGTTACTCAAATACTATGATGTGACCATTCAATACTATCCGGGTAAGGCTAATGTAGTGGTGGACTCCTTGAGTCGAAAAGCAGTGAGTATGGGTAGTTTAGCTTGCTTGAGTGTAACTAAGAGACCTTTGGCTAGGGAAATTCAGACCTTGGAGTCTAAATTCATGCAATTGGGCATCTCAAAAATAGGTGGGGTGTCAATTAGCATTGAAGTAAGGGCCACGTTTATGGTAGAGATCAAGGCCTTCAATTCGAGGATGAAAATTTGAATGAACTCAAGAAGAAAAATGAGATTGGTAAGGCACAAAAGACCACGCTCGATGCGGAAGGTGTGCTCAGTTTGAAAGGAAGAATTTGTGTTCCTCGAGTTGATGATTTGATTCAGAAATTGTTGATAGAATCCCATGGTTCGCGATATTCCATTCATCCGGGTGTGACTAAGATGTATCGAGATTTGAAGCAAATTTATTGGTGATCGGGCATGAGGAAAGACATAGCGGCGTTTGTGGCTAAGTGTCAAAATTACCAACAAGTAAAGTATGAGCATCAAAGGCCTGCCGGTTTACTTCAAAGAATACCAATTCCAGAATGGAAGTGCGAAAGGATAGCCATGGATTTCGTGGTTGGTCTTGCCAAGACTTTGGGAAAGTTTGATTCTATTTGGGTAGTGGTTGATAGATTGACTAAATCAGCCTATTTTATTCTGGTAAGAATAGATTATAATGCTGAACAATTGGAGAGGACTATTCAAGTGTTAGAAAACATGTTGAGGGCATGTGTGATTGATTTTGGAGGGCATTGAAATAAGTTCTTACCTTTGTGTGAGTTCTCATATAATAATAGTTATCACTCCGGCATTGATATGGCACCGTTTAAGGCATTATAAGGGAGAGGATGTAGATCACCCATAGGATGGTTCGAGGTTGGAGATGTGAAACCTTTAGGGGTTGATTTGCTGAAGGATGCTCAAGATAAGGTGAGGTGTATTCAAGCTAAGCTTCTAGCAGCCCAGAGTAGACAGAAGAAGTATGCGGATCATAAGGTAAGAGACATGGAATTTCAGACTGGTGAGACTGTTCTTCTTAAGGTATCACCCATGAAAGGGGTGATGAGATTTGGCAAGAAAGGCAAGCTAAGTCTGCGATACATTGGTCCCTTTGAGGTTCTTGAACGTGTAGGGCCAGTGCCTTATAGATTGGCTTTACCTTCTAACCTATCTGGAGTTCATACAGTATTTCACGTATCTATGTTGAAGAGGTATCATGGTGACGAAGATTATATTATCAAGTGGGACTCAATTGTGTTAGACAAAGACCTCCAATATGAGGAAGAACCGATTGCAATTCTTGATCAAGATGTGCGTAAGCTGAGGACCAAGGATATTAAGTCCGTGAAAGTTCAATAGAAGCATCGTGCAGTTGAGAAAGCTACGTGGGAAACCGAGAAGGACATGCGAGACAAGTATTCCCAATTGTTCGTCGATTCAGGTACTACTCCATTCTTTCCTTAGCCTATTTTTTCCTAAGTTTGTCACTCGGGGACGAGTGATGGGTAAATTGGTATCTATTGTAACAACTGGATTCCCTCGTTATAGAAAAGCCAATGGAGAAAATTTTTGGGCCGGAAAACTTTCCTGTAGTAACTTAGAATTTTCCAACCTAGTCAGATTTGGACGAAATCAGAGTGATTAAAGTCTAGGGAAATCTGGTAACAATTAAGTGATCTAAGTATGAAATTGATCACATGAGTAGATAGCCAAGATGTTAAGGAACCCGTACGACTTTACAGAATTCAATTTGGGTGAGTAAAACTCTCGAAATTGATCTTGGCGTGAACAGGTAGTTTTTGAGCATCATTGGTTGAAGGTGTGTTGTGAAATGGGGGTATTGAGATTATTAAAATTACTCACTGTTTCGTGCAAGCCACTATAGCAGGATTTCTACAGCCAGGGCAGAGCCGCTGCAGCGGGGCGAGTGTCGTTGTGGCGGTGAAGATGCGACTTAAAGTCGAAAATAAAACCCAAGAACGTTTTATTCTCCAATTTTCAAACTTGAGAGCTAAGGAACGAACCCAAGTCTTTTGTTGACAGTTTTACACCATTCTTGAGGCTAAATGAAAGATTTTAACTCCCCGAAACCATTTTTCGATTCGTAGAACGTAATATAATGGGTAATTATCGATGGGGAGGGTTTTGATATGGAATTTATGATGGAAACAACCCTAATTGGGAGAATGAGATCATGGGTTCGATCTAAGGTTCATATGATTGTTGGTAAGTTGGGTTATTAGTTATCGTTTATTGATTCCCGTATTATATCGATTGTTTGTAGACCAAGAACAAGCGGAACGAATTCGAAAAGGGAAGAATCAAGTTTCTTAAGTGTTTCAAGCTTGTTTCGAGGTAGGTGATGGTTGTGATTTATATATGTTTGTTCTTGCTTCATTATAATACGCGTATGTATGCGTATGTTGCATTATTGATCACACTAATGTAAATGAGATAGATGAACCATGAATCATGACTTAATTGTATGATTTTGAGAATATACTTGTGGTTGTGATTGTGTCTTGTTGAATGGATCGGGTTTTGCATTCCGACACACTAACTTTGATTGGTTGCCACGTTCCGACATAAATATGGGATCAGTTGCCACGTTGCGGCATAAACATTGGATTGGGTACCACGTTTCGATATTCTAACAGTTTGGGTTTGGGTTCCATGAGAGGACCAATGACTTGTTGTAATTGTATATTGTTCGTAAATGATGATGATAGTGTATGTGTTCGGTGTATGCATGTTATTATTATGTTGTAATTACTTATGTATGTTGCACTTAGTGGGATAGCCGCGTGATCCTACCAGTACACTGTGGTAGTGTACCGATACTACATTTGCTCTCTCTTTGTTGAGTACAGGGCATCTTCAGGCAGCTATTGACATACCTCGTTTAGAAAATCGGTGATCGTTTGAATTCAAGGGTGAGTCAGTTCTTCCGGGCTGCCATGAGTTCTCTTTTCTGTCTATGTCCACATTTCAGACTTGGACTTTTTAGTTAGTTATTAGTTCATTAGTTTGGGGTTGTAACCCTTCTTGTTTAGACTTTTGGATCTTGTTAGAATTTTGGTACATTGACTTTCAGGTTTTAGGCATTAAATTCCACAATTCGTTATTAGATCTTTTGAAAGTTTATGGGAACTTCATTATTTAGTTATTTAAACTTGCTTCCGTAACTTTAAATGCTTTGGTAATTTGATTAAGTTGGTTAGCAAATTAGTATTAATCGTTCTCCCATCGGAGAGTTAATGTGGGTGTCAATCACGATGGTCTGGGTCGTGATACTAATTTAGATTAAGGATAAAATAGAAAAATAAAATTATTTATTTGGATAATCAGTTATTTTGCACGTTTAATTTAATTACGACTTTAATTTCATTTTCTTAATAAAAACTTTCACAATTTGCTTAGAAGTTTTACAAATATATATATTTGATATCTTGACAAAAGTCTAGTTTACTTGCATGAAATGGTACCAGGTAGAATTTGCAGGCAAATAAGAAGAATTACAGGTATTAAGCATGGTTCTTTTTCATTCACTTATTTGGGTTGTCCCATTTTCTATGGAAGGAAGAACAAAAACCACTTTGAAGCCTTGATTAAAAAAGTGATTAAGAGAATTAGTTCTTGGCAGAACATGCTACTATCTTTTGGAGGCAGGCATGTGTTGATAACACATCTGTTACAATCTATGCCAATATATATATATTATCTGGGGTCATTAACCAGCTGCATAGAATTTTTGCAAAATTCTTTTGGGCTAACACAATAAGGGATAAGAACAAAACTGGGTGGCATGGAATAAATAGTGTTATCCAACAAAGAAGGAGGTTTGGGGTGGAGATCACTACATGATTTCTCAAAGGCACTCTTTGTTAAGCTTTGGTGGAATTTCAGAACATCCACAAATTCAATAAGGGCAACCTATATGTGGAACAAATATGGCAAGAAATACCACCCTATCCTAGCTTAGGGATACGGGACATCACATGTGTGGAGGAAAATGACAGTAGTTAGGGAAGAGGTAGAACAGGAAATATGGCGGCAAGTTAAGTTTGGTAACTCTAGCTTCTGATTTGACAATTGGACAAAACAAGGAGCATTATATCACATTAAAGAAGGGGCCAAAGAAGAAGAGGTGTAGGTCAAATAATTTAGCATAGAAGAGAGGTGGAATAGGCAAAGACTGCTACAACATTTGTCAACAGAGATGAAAAATTACATCATGGAGAACATCTCACCACCAAGCCTACAGCTTGGAAATGATGTAGCATGGTGGATGGCAAACTCACTGGGTATATTCAAGGTGAAGTCAACTTGGGATCTAATGAGAAGCAAACATGAACAAAGGAGGGACTATGACTGAATCCGGAATAGAGGGTTACCATTTAAGATCAACTTCTTCTTGTGGAGAGTTTGGAAGAGAAGATCTCCACCGATGATAATTTGGAAAGGATGAAGATTAACATAGTCTCCAAATGCTGGTGTTGTGATAAGAAATTGGAGGAAACAATAACACATTTATTTCTAACAGCCCCCATAACTGCCAAGCTATGGAGATTTTTTGATAACTTTGCAGGGATAAACATAGAGGGGATGTATCTACAAAAGCTCACCATTGCGTCGTGGAAACATGAGGCAACACACAAACTGAAGAGCATCTATAAAGCTATGCCAACCATTATCATGTGGATTTTATGGAAAAGAAGGAACACATTCAAATATGGTAGTGGTATCAACTATGAAGGAATGGTGGACATGATAATGGAAGTAGTGAGACATATGGTGAAGAGTCAATTCCCAAGTGTCACTTGGAGACCACCAGAAGCACATCAAGTAAAATGTAACACATACCGAGGCATGAAGAGGAAACCCAGGGCAGAGATCCTATGGATTTTTCATTAGAGATAGTGGGGTTGATCTAATTTAAAGTTAAATGGATTAGTTTGGCAACAAATCAGGAAGCTGAAGTAATGGCAATTCTCTCATCACTTAGAGAGTGTCTCGAGAGAAGGTTACATGATGTCATAATTGAGACGAATTCGCTAAGCTTCAAGAAAGTAGTCCTAATGATTTGGAGGGTACCTTGGGACCTAATAGAGAAGGTAGAAGAGATAAGGGAAATAACTAAGAGGATTAGAACAACAATCACTCGTATATTCAGAGAAGGTAATTGTTTGGCTTATTCTTTGGCGAATATAGCTATAGGCTCACAAATAGAGTATGAGTATTACAACTGGCAAGAGTTTCCTCTGAAGGAAAGAAGAATCCTCAATTTGGACAAAGCACAATTAGCAAGTTTCAGGATTAGGACATGTAGAATTAATTCACAATAATTCACAGCATGAAAGTCAAAGGAGAAGACAAGGGACATCAAATAAACAAAGAGATGCAAGAATATAGACAAAGTAGAAATAGTAAGCATATATCTATCATAATAACAAAGCTGGAGAATAATGAGAGTAATCATGATGAAGCTGGTGGAAGAGTTAGTTCCTACTAACAAGTACATTATCCACAAAATACAAAGGGGACGGGATGCTTTTACAGATGAAGACGACAAGTACTCAACTAAGGGACTCCGGAGGCTTCGATTACACCCGATCCACATCATCTCATCAGTTCTTGGAGGAATTATCACACAGTGAGGAAAGGAGAAAACTCAAGAATGGAAAGAACAGAGAAAGGAAAACAAGAAGAAGAAATTCATACATCGGCATAATCCATTAAAGGCAGAGATACTTCTTTCGTTTCAGATCATGGAGGAACCGCCCAAGAAGAAAGAAATGACAGTGACTATAAAGAGATTCCTATGGCAGCGGCGGAGAAGGAAAAATGTCGGGTCACTTTATGGCAGATGATGACTAAAGGGGAAAGATATGTTGTTAGGGATGGTTAGGTGAGAGTATACCGATTTTTGTTATGTTTTGAGGATTTGGGCCAAGGGCCTTGTAATGATGCAGATTGATTGAATAAAAGTGTGTTAAATTGAAAAAAAAAAAACTATATTAATTGCTGCAACTTTTCTTACTTCAAAAATACATTTTTATTTTATTTTGTTGGTTAAAATTATTTCCTAGTTCAAAGTCATCAAAGGAAAATATTGCTAAGCCTCTTTTGATGATAAAAGAATTCTGTTGAAAGCCTTTTTACCTTTTTTAAGTGAAACTATGGTGCCATTTTATTATAACTCCCAAGTGGCTGACGCACACAATAAATATTTGCAGATTATTTGTTTTAAAAGATTGCAAACATAAAATTAATATATCATAAACATAAGCAAATTAAGTAGATATTAAAATAATTTTGAGAAAAAAACTAGATAATACGATACAACAAATAAATAATACAAACCAGAGTATAAATTAACTTATATTTGAGAGAGAAAGTAAGTAGTTTAGTCCTCTCTTTTTTTTTTTTAATATCACAGATTCAATATATCTATGAATCTCTCCTCCATTGATGTGTTTTATTATCTTATTAGAAGAGATTCGTAATTCTTTTAATTGGATTTATTTATGAATATGTAGAGAAAGGTGTAAGAATTTAATTGGATTTATTTATGAATGAATAGTTTTAGATAACCACTTTTAAATTAAATAATTTAAATTTAGATCTTTATCTTTTTAAACTAAACTAATTAACTTGTAAATCCAAATATATAAATAATTCTTTTAAAAACTTTAAAAAGATTACTATTATTAATATTAAATGTAATATATACATATAAATGGAATTTTAAAATTAATTGTCACACCCCAACCGTAGGTGAGGCGGACAAGTATCATATGAACACATGCTTTACAATTGACCTATAATGAGAAAGTAAACTACTATGCAAATAGATTTACTAATGAGAAGTTTCGTATACAATACATGTCGACTAGCTGAAACGATACATGTGAGAAGTGAAACTATGAATACATATGATAGCTTTACAATGTCTACAAAGCCTTTACTGAATCCATGATTGTACCACTAAGAAAATACGCATAGTAAAGATTCGGCAAAGCCCCGAATCAATGTGGAGCTCACCAGCAACCTCTGAGTATCATGTGCTTCTATTAGGGAGATCTATTAGTTGAGTACTTGTACCTGCAGCATGAAATGCAGCATCCCCAATAAGGGACGTCAGTACGAAAGAATGTACTGAATATGTAAGGCATAATACAACCATATGTAAAATGAGAGCTAAAGTGAAACCAAATACCAATAGATAAGGATTAGAAACCACCTTTACTTATACTTGTGGAATGGTGTATGTTACATTATTTTCTTTACTTTACTGTACGTTATAATCTTGATAAGACATATGATACAAATGACCAGCTGATCAGTGGTAGAAGAGGATGACCCATGCTATGCAATTTAACCCCTGAGATGCTGTCCTCATAATTCCACAAATTGGGATCGGCCTATGCTAGGCTTCTGCCCCTGAGCTGCCACCCTTCTATACCGATTGGGATCGGCCCATGCTAGGCTTTTGCCCCTGAGCTGCCACCCTTCTATACCAATTGGGATAGAATCATGCTAGGTATTTTCCCCTGGGCTGCTACCCGTAATTATAGAGATTGCTTCACTTAGATTCTTTAATCTTTAAGATTGTTGTTTTGAAGTTCATAACTCTTTTGATATTGTTCTTTTGATGAACATAACTCTTTTGAGATTGTTGTTTTGGGGGTCATAATCATTGTTGAGATTTGGAACTATGGACCACTAGTAGAAGACATACTAATAGGGACTTACGATAATGACAATGACGTGGGAAGCAAATGTGACACCAACGTAATACCTAGGAGCTTCTATGCCTCAGTAAGAATTTTGACATCTCAAATTGAAGTACATATCAAGTGAAGACATTTGAGATTCAGCAAAGAGATTTGAACTCTATATGATAGCCAAATACTCACTAACTAATATCAAGTACAAGGTATACATGAACGTGGAACCGAGGGAGAATGTGGACAGATCCAACTTAAGGACGGATACATATTCCAAGTAAGTACATATAAATGTACAATAGAGCAAGTAGGGATCTTGTAAGGTAACATTACAGTCTAACACAATGGGAGTAATAACCAATAAAGGGAACATATGAACATGTGAAAAGATGACATATATGATGGAATAGACAATTGAAGCAAGTTGGCAAGATATGGGCAGATTGTATATCCAATATATAAACATATGTACCATGTGTAATCTAGGATCATTTTGATTTATATAAGGGGAATACGTGCCAAGGGTACTTTGACGATGAAATAAGTTTAAACCTTGCATGCTAATACTTGGTAGAGTAAGCACACACATTTAGTGATAAACTCATATTAGGAGTACTCACTTTGATGCTTTAGGGAGTAGGAACTGCAACTATGGGTCACTCACTACCCAGGGCACTTAGAAAGCTTACTCTGTAATACAAGTGTTGGATTCATGCCAAAGAAATAGGAAATCGAATAGCCTTACATACCTTGCTGCACAACACTAGATATTACAATAAGTTAACCGTCTACTTTTTAGATTATTTATCTACAATGGAGTAAATAATAAAACTAGCATTAGTAGTTGATCAACAAGTTTAAGCCACTTGATCAGACCTAAATTGTAATTGGTAGTAAATCTATAATTGATCCCATCAAGAGTGTTTGTCCACCCATTCTCCTCTAATTTTTTTCATACAATATACAACCTTCTTATAAGGTCTTCCGAAACTCCTTGACTTTCATAACGTTTGGAAAATAGTATACAAAGGGATGGCATAAAGTAAGCTCATGCAACAATGAATTAAGTGGTGTCACTACAATTTCAATGTTCTATCTTCTAACCAGTTCCCATGACTTCTCTGCACATATCCAGCCACAACCCCTTATTTTACGATACAACAAAACAGTCCCTATGCATCACAATGTGGAAGTAGCAATATGAATCACGGCTACCCACCAACATCCCATTAGTTCCCACTAACATTACATTTAAGATACTCAAAACGAGCTCACAATCAAAATTTAACGGGATTCCACTCCATGGCTGTCCCATTAAGCACATCCTTCCTGAACATTTACCAAGCTCACACTATATAGAGGCAACACCCCTAAGTTTATTAACACATACAAACTTTTACAAACAATGCAAGAACAAGAGAGTGATGAAAATCTCCATAGCTTACCTTGCTGGACAGAAACCTCACTTGCTAAGACTTGGATTCTTCAAGGTTTAGGTTGTCCTCTCCCCCTTACCTTGATGCTAAATCAGATTATTACTTGAATTCCTTAAGATAGGAGATGTTTTACCAACTTGTAATTTAACAACACTTGTTTCCTTCATATTTTAATGGTGAAGCTGTAGACAAGAACTCTTGGAGCTTCTATGGCATTCCCTAGGAGTAATTTTCTGGAGAATAAGTGATAAAGGAGGTGTGATGAGCTTGAGTGCTTTACAGGTATCTTCTAGACGTTTTCACTTAGTAAATTAGAGAAATAATATGGTCCTTTACTTTAAGTAAGCAGGTGCATCACCTCCTCAAGTTCTGCCACAAGTTTTTAAGTAGGTGCATCACATCCTTTCCCTTTTCACTTAAAATGCAGTCCACCTATTCTAAGTAGGTGCATCACCTACTTGCTCTTTTCACTTAAAATGTAGTCCACTTATTCTAAGTAGGTGCATCACCTACTTGCCCCTTTTAACTTGAAATTCAGTCTACTAATTCTAAGTAGGTGCATCAGCTACTTGCCCCTTTTAACTTAAAATTCAGTCCACTAATTCTAAGTAGGTGCATTACCTACTTGCCCTTGTCACTTAAAATGCACTCCACTAATTCTAAGTAGGTGCATCACCTACTTGTCACCTACTAGCATAGTTTAGTCAAGCAAGCACCTCACTTATTTTACACCATTTTCCCAATCTTAGTTTCTTTACAAGACCGTAGCACTAATACGCACTTGACCACTTTGACTTTTACATCGAATACTACCTTTCATGAGTTTGAATTGTTTTTGAGTTCACTTAGTCGTATATGTGTTGGAAGGCACGGGGTATTACAACTTTAAACTTATTCTATTGTCACTTGTCGCATAGGAAACCAAGTCTATAACTCTACCAGATGCAATTTATAAGTGTCATATAAATTGAACTAGTACACGTAGAATTTGGGGTGTTACATCCTCCCCCCCTTATGATCATTCGTCCTTGAATGATAAGTGTAGTTGATAGTTCGTTCCTGGAATTTCATTTGGATATTTGCGAGAGTTTTCTTTGTAAGTAGGACTATCCAAACTCTATAGACTAACCAAAAAATTGTATACACAAGTCTCGCGGGATGTCTCAATAGATATAGTTCATGAATAAGAATATGACAAATTAAACCCCTTTCTTGACCATGTAATCCACTGAAGACACAGCAGTAGAACTCATACTAATAAGTAATTTAATATACCTAAACACAAGACATGAAAATGACATATCAAATGAACAAATGCTAGTAGGACTTATGACCATATAAGGGGGCCACATGATCTCATATCTTTATGCTAATGTTTAGAATGAGGAGGGGTATTTAGGATCTCGACCATCATCTATTCCCAACTATCTTATGTTATATTCTAGTCCTTCCACAATACTTCAATGAAGGTTACACCTTTTGTGCTTAACTTCCGGGCCTAACAATCAAGAATAACTATAGTATCTCCCATTTTTTTCATATGGAATGGACATAAAATTCTAGGCCTAACCTATCGTGGCTCTACTTTTCGTTCTCTTTTAGCTTATGACGTTTTTCAGAGATGAGTCTTATAACGCATAGCTGTTAATATAAACTCTAAAGTTTTATGCCGCACATTCGGATAAGGTATTATGCTAAGTTATTTATTAGGGTTGTGATAAAACTTACATATATGCCCGCCCAACCTTTTCTGGTCAAAATCTTCACTACCTAATGATACAAGGACACATTTTCCCAAGATGTTCAAAACTCAAGTCGATAAGCATAGAGGGGCATAGTATACGGATAAACAAGTCACATTGGATATGACACACAGGCAGACTAGCTCAAAAGGGAGCACATAATATACTGACATTAAGCTATAGAAATATGTGGTGTAAGTGCGCATATGGTTTATACGGTAGCGTGTGGGCGAATGAACTATAAGGAATATAGGAAGTGGACTAGATTAGCACATGATGCATGAGTACTAAAGCTACGAAATATATAATACATAAATACGTAGACTATAGACGGAACACACATCACATTGAGCAAGTGTGTTATATAACATGGATAGGTGGACTAACATGTCAATAAGTACACATATGAAATATGAGCAAGCCACATGACACATGGCCAGAAATGCTATAAGGCCTGTAATGTTTAAGCAAGTAGGCTACGAGGCATGTAACATATATAGAAACGGTTTATGATGCATATGACATGTAAACAAGTGATATGTGATTCATATAAAACCCACAAGCACTACTTTTGCCATAGCATATGATCAATTAGCCTGCAGTACCCACACAACATGGAAAAGTGACATGTGCAAAGTAATCGGTGCAATAAATAACATGTAGGGAAAAGGTCCTATGAAAACATATAGCAATAAACAAGGGTGCTCTGAAGAGGATAACACTTACATGCAAGCATTCTATGATATTAGGTAACATGTGAGAAAGTAATCCACAAAGGGAAAATGACATACAAATAGATAAGTTATAGAACATGCAGCATGTATAATTACATAACAGACCATCTTTGGAAACTACGAGATATCCTATAGAACCACTCTACCATATTAACGACAAACACACTGTCTTAAGCATTAAGTCATGGGTGGGATCGTTCTGCTCATATTCCTTACTCACCTCAAAGCACATACAATTGATTTCCCCATTTACTCTCTTCAATTTCCTAAGAATTCTTATAGGTCTTCTCCTATTGGAACTTGGCTTCCTTCTAGGTCAATACAAATACTATAGTTAAGATAGAAAAAAAATCCTCAATAGTTCATCTTCTAGAGTAGGAGACCGAGGTCAACTTTACCTCCATTACTAGCTTGTGTGTTACATCACACTCAATATCCGGTGCCTTTTGAAGGTTAAAATAGAAAATAAATAGTGAAACTTTCACGCACCATAAAACATGAGCTCTAATTAACATGTAAATGACAGGTACCTATAAAGTTATATCATGATTCATAACGTCTTAGAGTTAGCTGCTTTGGGCTCAACTAGATAGGTCCAGCCATACTAATAATAGATTTCCTCTTCTTTTTTTTATAACAAGTGAGGGTGCTTCGACTCTTTTTCCATGCAAGATAGCAAATAAGAATAACTAGCATATGATCAATTTTTTCCTCTCCCTTAATTGGACTATGATTAATGAATTATTGCTAGCATGTATTAAATGAATCATGTAGTAGCTCTATTCAATTTGATGGAAGTCTATGTAGGTGTATAATGCTCTACTACTCTTTTGTACTAATGATGTAGATGAACTAGGTCCATGTATCTTCTATCTATGTGACCTTTCTATTCCCCTCTTTTTTCTTATTGTTATCAAGACCAAATATCAAGACTGAAATCAATACTAAAATGACTTTTCTGTCTAAAAAGATTCAGAAAGTTGTTCTCGGGTGCGCCGTTATAACTCGTTAAGGTTGAAGAGTTGATACCTTATTCTTGCCTCATACACTTAGCAATCACTCTTTCATAACCACCTATCTCACTCCTCTATAGCATCCTCGTATCACCCGTACTCCTATGTTTAGGGGATTTGACATGTCCCATCTCTTTATAACTAGAAGCTCTACGTACACATATTCGGCCCATGTCATTCAAGCTTCATTCTCACATTCTTCCTATCTAACAATTGCCTTCTAATCAAAACTAGTAGTTTCATGTACTCCAATACCACTATGTTGTAACCTAACTAATCACAACTTAGGTCTAACTAATCAATTTTCCTTTTGTTAACCTTACCCTTTAGTCACATACTAATCCTCTATAGCCAAAACATAGATTATAGTAGGAACTACCATACATATATCATTTGCAGCAATTAGCACAATTATCCCTAAGTTTTATACCCATGAAAAGAATACAAATATTATTAGTACTTATTCGGGGTGGTTGCCACATACCATATAAAAAGCAACCTATTAACATATTTGGGATGATATATGGAGAGAATTTGGGCTTTCTCAGCCAATTAAATACCTCTCTAGTAACACTATTGCACTAATACATTCACCTATCAGATTGTGTCGCTGCCTTCTTCCAACTAAAAGAAACTGGTTCAACTACATCAATTTTGAGTACTTGTCTAAGCTGAAAATTCTATGTATATCACAAACTAAGAACGAGTGTCCTCTATAGGAATAGATCCTATAAATATGGAGGAAATATAGAACTCAAGAGTTTGTAACATCCTCCTAAGAAGATGTGCTTGGAAATGCTACAGCTCATATATGTAACTAGGCAAACCCATCATTTTTTAAGCATATGGATAACCATACTATATCTTTCTCAATTGAACCAACATGATACAAATGGTACAAATACAACTTTAGATGCAAATAACATAAAAGCCTGTACATACCTTGTGGGGCGGGATGATCAAATAAAATGAGCTCAATCTAGTCTGTTGACATTTTAGCTAGCAATAGCCTTAACCATAGTAAGAATAATATGAATAACATGATCAGGTAAAAGTGGAAATTGACTTCTTAACTTCGCTCTATCGCACGATCTGGATTATGAAGGAAGGTAACATTTCCTAAATGTCTAAGCAGCCCCTAATTATAAATATGGCGCGCAACACATTCATAAGTAAGGCTCTACTAGACATAGCTTTGTAGACTCCCTAGGATGAACTGCTTTGATACCACTTTTGTCACACCCCAACCTTAGGTGAGGCGGGCAAGTACCATATGAACACATTCTTAACAAGTGACCTATGATGAGAAAGTAAACTACTATGCAAATAGATTTACTAATGAGAAGTTTCGTATACAATACATGTCGACTAGCCGAATCGATACATGTGACAAGTGAAACTATGAATACATATGATAGCTTTACAATGTCTACAAAGCCTCTACTGGAATCCATGACTGTACCACTAGGAAAATATGCATAGTAAAGATTCGGCAAAGCCCCGAATCAACCTGGAGCTTACCAGCAATCGATGAGTATCATGTGCTTCTATTGGGGAGATCTATTAGTTGAGTACATGTACCTGCAGCATGAAATGCAGCGTCCCCAATAAGGGATGTCAGTATGAAAGAATGTACTGAATATGTAATGTATAATACAACCATATGTAAAATGAGAGCTCAGGTGAAACCAAATACCAATAGATAAGGATTAGAGACCACCTTTGATTATACTTGTGGAATAGTGTATGTTACATTATTTTCTTTACTTTACTGTACGTTATAATCTTGATAAGGCATATGATACAAATGACCAGCTGATCAGTGGTAGAAGAGGATAACCCATGCTAGGTAATTTAACCCCAGAGATGTTGTCATCATAATTCCACAAATTGGGATCGACCCATGCTAGGCTTCCGCCCCTGAGCTGCCACCCTTCTATACCAATTGGGATCGGCCCATGCTAGGCTTTTGCCCCTGAGCTGCCACCCTTTTATACCAATTGGGATCGACCCATGCTAGGCATTTTCCCCTGGGTTACCACCCATAATTATATAGATTGCTTCACTTAGATTCTTTAATCTTTAAGATTGTTGTTTTGATGTTCATAACTTTTTTGATATTGTTCTTTTGATGATCATAACTCTTTTGAGATTGTTGTTTTGGTGGTCATAATCATTGTTGAGATTTGGAACTATGGACTAGTACTAGAAGACATACGAATATGGACTTACGATATTGACAATGACGTGGGAAGCAAATGTGACACCAACATAATACTTAGGAGCTTCTATGACTAAGTAAGCATTTTGACATCTCAAATTGAAGTACATATCAAGTGAAGACATTTAACATTCAGCTAAGAGATTTGAACTATATATGATAGACAAATACTCACTAACTAATATCAAATACAAGGTACACATGAATGTGGAACCAAGGGAGAATGTGGACAGATTCAACTTAAGGACGGATACATATTCCAAGTAAGTACATATAAATGTACAATAGAGAAAGTAGGGATCTTGTGAGGTAACAATAAAGTCTAACACAATGGGAGTAATAACCAATAAAGGGAACATATGAACATGTGAAAAGATGACATATATGATGGAATAGACAATTGAAGCAAGTTGGACAGATATGGGCAGATTGTATATCCAACATATAAACATATGTACCATGTGTAATCTAGGATCATTTTGATTTATATAAGGGGAATACGTGCCAAGGGTACTTTGACAATGAAATAAGTTTAAACCTTGCATGCTAATAGTTGGTAGAGTAAGCACGCACATTTAGTGATAAACTCATATTAGGAGTACTAACTTGGATGCTCTAGGGAGTAGGAACTACAACTATGGGTCAGTCACTACCAAGGGCACTTAGAAAACTTACTTTGTAATAGAAGTGTTGGATTCATGCCAAAGACATAGGAAATCAAATAGCCTTACATACCTTGCTGCACAACATTGGATATTACAATGAGTTAACCGTCTTCCTTTCAGATGATTCATCTACAATGGAGTAAATAATAAAACTATCATTAGTAGCTGATCAACAAGTTTGAGCTACTTGATCAGACCTAAATAGTAATTGGCAGTAAATCTATAATTGATCCCATCAAGGGTGTTCTTCCACCCATTCTCCTCTAATTTTTTCATACAGTATAAAACCTTCTTATAAGGTCCTCCAAAACTCCTCGGCTTTCATAACGTTTGGAAAACAGTATACAAAGGGATGGCATAAAGTAAGCTCATGCAACAATCAATTAAGTGGTGTATCACAATAGTTTCAATGTTCTATCCTCTAACCAGTTCCCATGACTTCTCTGCACATATCCAGCCACACCCCCTTATTTTACGATATTCAAAACAGTCCCTATGCATCACAATGTGGAAGTAGCAATATGAATCATGGTTTCCCACCAACATCCCATTAGTTCCCACTAACATTACATTTAAGATGCTTAAAACAAGCTCACAATCCAAATTTAAGGGGACTCCACTCCATGGCTGTCCCATTAAGCACATCCTTCCTAAACATTTACCAATCTCACACCATATAGAGGCAATACCCCTAAGTTTATTAACAGATACAAACTTTTACAAATAATGCAAGAACAAGAGAGGGATGAAAATTTCCATAGCTTACCTTGCTGGACAGAAATCTCACTCGCTAAGACTTGGATTATTTAAGGTTTAGGTTGTCCTCTCCCCCTTACCTTGATGCTAAATCAGATTATCACTTGAATTCCTTAAGATGGGAGATGTTTTACCAACTTGTACTTTAACAACTCCTGTTTCTTTCAGATTTTAATGGTGAAGCTGTAGACCAGAACTCTTGGAGCTTCTATGGCTTTCCTTGGGAGTAATTTTCTGGAGAATAAGTGATGAAGGAGATGTGATGAGCTTGAGTGCGTTACAGGTACCTTCTGGACGTTTTCACTTAGTAAATGTCAGAGCTATGGATGTCGAGAAATATAAGAAGAAACGTACTAGTAGAAAATTAAGAAAAATAAGAAGAAAATTAAACAAATTATATTCGGAATATAAACAACTCAATATCACAAAAACTGATAACGACAAATTAGAACAATTAATAGATAATATATCTAAAATAGAATATAAATATATTCAATATTTAAAAATACAATGAATAACGAGAATAACGAATATAGACAAAAACTAGCTGAAATAATTATAGAGAAAAGACAAGAATTAGAACATAGACAAAATAGACTTAACAATAATATATTTGCAGGAATTTGCCACAAATCTAT
>JAJOOR010012879.1:0-29760 GCA_036250505.1 Solanum acaule
TTAGGGGTTAAACGAAATAGGAAAAGACCAAAAGACCCTTGAATTAGCTGCTGTCGGAGTGACTGACGGACTGGACTGACGGTCCGTCAATCAATCGACGGTCCGTCGATTGGGTCCGTAGGTCGAGTCTGCCCGACAGGGCTTCACTAAAACAGGCATAACTTTTTATTCGGAGGTCAGAATTTAGCAAACTCGGTGGCGTTGGAAAGATAATTCAATTATCTATCTAACCATAGGTCATGGGACACATAATTCGTTTTGTGCTAAAAGTTATGACCATCTGAAGTTGACCCATCAGAATTTTCAGCTAACTGGCTGCTAACCTTCGATCTACGATTAGACCTACGGACCGTGGATCGAATGACGGTCCGTGCTAGTCGACCGTAGTTTGTGTCAGAGGCTGGTAAGGGAAGTCTCGATCCACGGACACAAACCACGGACCGTGGTCTGATCTACGGACCGTGGGTCTGTCCGTGAGTCGGGACTTAGCCAAATTTTCTGAGCTGGTTTGGGGAGGGGTTGCAGTGGTGAACCACGGACCACTAGCACGGGCCGTGGTCTGACCTACGGTCCGTGGATGGTGACTGTAAGTTGCACCTGCAACTTCTCAAAATCTGCATTCTTGTCTGTTTCGAATACGGGGTGTTACAGATGTGACAGACATATAGTATCTCCTTTGTCATAAATTCTTATGAATGGGTTTGGAATAAATTAATCAGATAAGGAGTGCTTTTTTTTATATCATTATCAAATAGGTAAACTTCAACTTCTCTAAAATCAATAAAACTAACCTTTAGAATTCAAATTGAAAATTATATCAGTTGACAAACCATGTTATAAATCTACTCATTTGGTTTTGTTTTAGGTTTATTTTACATGCGACAATTCAAAAGAAGTGGTAGATCTTATTCGTACATAGATTTGGCCTTTTAATTTGTTGTTGTTTTGTTTCTTTTTCATTCAGTTATGTGGCCCTTGTGGCGGTTCGGGATAGTTTGTACTATGCTACTCATTCTTTTTGATTGATAAATATTGTGTTCTAGACAAAATTCAACTCATTTACTTGAATTTGTTATGGCTCGATATGTCATACAAACCAAAAATTTCTACGCAAAACCAAAAATGCAAAAAAAAAAAAGTTAATAAGAGACAGTAAACTAAAACGGCTAAAACTTTAATAATGACATTTAGTGACAATATAATGTACAGACGTACAATAACTACAACACAGTTTACACAAAAAACAAGGGTGTTAAACAATCCTTTCTTACCTTACTGTGTACATAACATTCACCTCCCCAACACAACTATATATATATATTTTTGAGATTGCAGTCATATGCAAAGCAATATACAAATAATGCAAATACTGTAGGTACTCTAAATAATGAAAAAGAAATCTATGTCATATACTCTACATGTTTAGGGGTTGTGATGAGTCAAATCAAATCTATGTAGCTTGTACTCTACTAGCTTGTTATTGACCTGCACTTTACACATAAGATTTATACTGCATAGACACATAAATTTTTTATGCGTGACATATGACTCTACATGTGAACTGAATTTGGGAATTTTGGGTTCATTCCATCCTACGACTATTCTACTCAGTGCTTGTTGTGCTTTTGGATGTGATGGTTTGATCTAGTGTTCTACTTATGTGTTTAATCTTTACGATTAGTCGTATTTATTTCTTTTGGTGTGATTTGGCGTGTTGGGACGTATAAATACTCCTATTTGATTGCTGTTTTTCTAATTCATGACATATGACTGTCCATGTAAATCGAGTTTTGGATTTTTGGTTCTTTCCGGGCTACGACAATTAGCAATGGTGACATTTATTGTCTTATAATTCAACTTTTTCCTGTGTTTCATGTGGTTTATTATCAATTTATGCAACTTTTCCAAAGGGATTACTCTCAACTTCTTTTCTCTGTTTAGCTTGGCTGAGTAAGAATTAGGTGCAACCGTATTTAAATATGCACTTGAAGGGCATTTGCTCTCTACGAAGCAACATACAGAAGGAGAAAAGAAAGAAAACTGGAGCTCCATAACTAATCTCTTTGGTTATTTTCCTCAGCGACAGGCAAATAAATGAGAGCAATAAGTTAATTCTACTTCTTTGAATAAAAATCCTTCAAAAATTTGAACTCGCAAGGTGTGAATGTGGAGATATTCTTCTACATTTTAAATGTCACTTCCATTGTATTGTTGTTTGCATGAGATGTTATTGTCTCTGTTCAACTGGAAGAATGATTTCTTATATCATTTTTTGTAAGATCAAAGACACATATTCTTGTAAATATTGTTGTCTTGGCTTAGTTTGTGTGGTTCACAATAGACCTTAACCACAACTTGATCTTCATTCAAAAAATTTGTGCACGTTAATTCAACAACTTATATTTGTGTTTGTTAAAACTTTTCTCTTTTCAACTATCTGATAAGGTTTAGCTTGTTTCCTGCATATTAGATCTCTCTCTAGTTCTTTTTTATCTTGATAGGATATGTTTTAAGGAGTAGACATACTTGTTAATAAAGTTGCATTAAACATGCATGATTTTGTTGCTTCGACAAAAGTTGTTGAATTAATTTGTATCATCTTTGTCTTCTTTTGATCTTGCTAGTTTGAGTAGTCATACAGAGCTTACATTCTTAAGTTGTAGCTTCGGGTGTTTATCTGAACTACTCCATTCAATAATTTTTGATGGTGAAAGAGTTTAATCCCTTGCCTATTTCATTGATATCAATGGTTTATATACAATCAATACAAGGCTATAATTAAGGAAACTAACTAGCTATAAGAGGAACTAAATATACACTTAACTAATGTGATATATACAAAGAATAAGAATATCTTTATCATATATTCTAACATGCCCCCTCAGTCGAAACGGGAGGTCGCCGAATGCTAAGACTGTCCCAAAAATCCTCAAATAACACCAACGGAAGACCCTTGATGAATATGTCTGCAATCTGATAATGCGAGGGGACATGTAACACTCGAACTTGACCGCGAGCCACCTTTTCTTGTACAAAATGTATATCTATTTCAATATGCTTAGTGCATTAATGTTGAATAGGATTACTAGCAAGATATATGGCACTCACATTGTCACAATACACCAATGTAGCCTGTTGGATAGGACAATGAAGTTCCAAAAGCAAATTTCGCAACCAACATGACTCAGAAACCACATTGGCAACCCCTTGATATTCAGCCTCTGCACTAGAACGGGATAAAGTAGCCTGACGTTTAGCGGACCAAGAGATCAAGTTATCACCCAGAAAGACACATTAACCCGACGTTGAACGTCGTGTGTCTGGGCATCCACCCCAATTAGCATCAGTGTATGAAATAAGAGTGGATGTGGATGAAGAAAATAGGTGAAGACCAAAGTCCATAATACCATGTATGTAGCGCAAAATGCGCTTAAGTGCGTGCATGTGTTCCTCCCTCGGGTCATGCATGAATAAGCATACCTGCTACACTGCATATATAATATCGAGTCTTGTGAACATAAGGCACTGAAGTGCTCCAGCAAGACTCCTATAAAGAGATGGATCCTCAAACGGTTTGCTCGTAGTAGTACCAATCTTCGGTTTTGTATCAACCGGAGTGGGAGATGCCTTGCATGATAACATGCCAACTCGTTCAATGATCTCAGTAGCATATTTCTTTTGTGATAAAAATAAACCACCTTCATGACGAGTGACTGCAATGCCCAGAAAATAGCTCAAATTGCCCAAGTCCTTCATAGCAAATTCCGAGCTAAGAAGGGAGATGATAGACTGACGAAGCTTATCCAAGGAAGTAGTCAAAATGATGTCATCGACATACAGTAAAAGATAAGCCATAGAAGTACCTCGACGATAAATGAACAACGAATGATCCGAAGTACTTTGAGAAAACCTAAGAGTACGGACATAGTCAGCAAACCTCTTATACCAAGCCCTTGGAGCCTATTTGAGCCCATATAGAGATTTCTTCAGCAAACACACATGGTTAGGTCGAGCAGGATCCCGGTACCCCAAAGGTTGATACATGTACACAGTCTCCTTGATTTCCCCATGTAAGAAGGCATTTTTTATGTCAAGCTGATGAATCTGCCAAGCCTTAGAGAGAGCCAAACTGAGAACCGTGCAAATAGTCGTCGGTTTGACGACCGGACTAAACGTCTCACCACAATCCATGCCAACCTATTGAGTTTTACCATCACCTACAAGACGGGATTTATGCCTCTCTAATGAACCATCAGATCATTCTTTATGAGCAAAAATCCACATAGACCTAATTACATTAACATTTGGAGGACGGGGAACTAACTCCCACGTCTTATTTTCAATAAGAGCATTATATTCATCATCCATAGCCAATATCCAATTCAAGTCACGAAGAGCAGACACAGGGTTACGAGGGAGGGGTGATTTAGACGCTAATATAAGAAGGCTGAAAGACTTCTTAGGCTTTGAAATCCCATGTTGACTCTTAGGAAAAGAGTTGGATGAGAGAGTGGAAGGAGTAGATGGGCTCGGTGTAGTCGACTGGGAAGGCCAGTGGTCAACTGGGGAAGGCCGTGCTGCACGCTGGGCATAGCTGAACCACTCGCTAGGCTAGGCGAGGTAGGTGCGGGTGCGTTATGAACAGGTGCAACTTGTGGGTTAGGAGAGGTAGTGAAATGATGGACCAGGTAGGGAGATGGCCCATCGTCTAGAAACCTATAAGTGCGAGTTTGAGGAGTATGAGACTTTGCATAGGGAAATTGTGTCTCATCAAATTTTACGTGACGGCTAATGATGATTTTTCTAGATGACAAATCAAAGCAGTTATACCCACGATGATTTGACGGATACCCTAAAAAAAACAAGGAGACACAATATCGATGACCCGATGAACTCAAAACAGGGGACGTCCAAAGACCACTATGGATAATATCAAATGGCATAACAGTGCGAGAATTTGAAGGATAAAAGGGCAACTTAACATGTTTTCCAAGAGGGCAAGAATGACAAATACAAGTGTCTTTAATTTGATTACATTCAATCAATTTATTCTTCCTAAGAGAGTTCAAAACAGGTGTTCCCGGGTGACCCAGACGATTATGCCAAAGGTATGGTGCCAAAGCAGCAAAAGTAGATGGAGAAGTGGTTGGAGTAGTGATGGGATACAGCTTACCCCGACTTTCACACCTCATTACCGGTCTCCCCATCCAAAAATCCTTCACATAAAACCCACACGGATCAAATTCAATAGAGACAGAGTTATCAGTTGTAAATTTTCTAACTGACACCAAATTTTTAACAAGGTGAGGGGCATGAAGGACATTGTTTAATTGTAAGGGAGGATGCGACGAAGATAATTTAGTGTGACCATAACCATGAATTGGAATTGATTGACCATTTCTAACTATTATACCACGTTTATTGCTCATATCAAAATAAGACGTGAGGTTACATTGTGCGGATGTCATATGAGAAGTGGCCCCGGTATCCATGTACCAATTCGCATCCGGAGGAGTGATTCCAAGAGTATGCATTGCAACTTCAATGTCGGTTGGAGATGGAGCTGCCGTGTAGGCCTGTTGCGGTCTGGGCCCAAGTATTCCAGGTTGCTGTTTCGGCTGCTGTCCATAATTAGGCCTTGTCCATAAGTGTGATGGATATGGACAAGGAGGTATAGCCCAGGGAGCCCACGGTGCCATCCAACGCCATGACTGACCTCCAACCTATGGAGAATTGGGTGGCGGATGCTGACCTGCTGGCTGCTGTCCGCCACCGCGGCTATTGCCGCCCCCCATCTGACCACCACCTCCAGCCTTACCCCCGCCGCCGCTACCACCCTTGCTGCCTCCACGACCACCATTGTTGCTGTGATTATTGTTGCGGTATTGGTTCCTCATCCCACCATTAGTATTGCGGTGTGAAGATGAATGATCAACAATATCATGCGAGCCAGTCGACTCACGAGTAACCATAGTTGATGATAAGCTATGCGCCACCTTCTTAGCAAGGCCGGCCTCTTCAAGAGTAAGCATCGAACGGGCCTGATAAAATTGGGGTAAAGGATCACGTTGGCGAATGAGAGTGGCCACACCTTTGTAGGGTTCGGTGAGGCCAAAGACCAGTTGAAGAGCTATCTATTGTTGACGACGGGAAAGCCGACACTCTTGAGTTGGTCTGACAAAGATTTAAGGTGCTGACAATAGGCAGAGACACTTGGAAAATCTTCCATGTTCACATGAGTGAAATCATACTCAAGAGTGACGACATGTGAGTGTTTGTTATCTTGGAATATGTCACGCAATCTATTCCAAGCCTCCATTACTGTGGTGTCGGGCTCAAGAATCATATGTATAAGATCATGAGATATAGTAGCATAGATCCACTGTAGAACATTAGCATCAAGAGTCTACCAAAGTTCTTTCTCCTCCTTTGTTTTCGGCGTTTTCTCCTTGCCCTTTGCCGGAGGAATAATATGGTCAAGAACTCGATGGGATCGTGTGTGAATCTTAAATAGTTCCACCAATTTGGAATACTAGACGTTCTCCATCTCAAGAACGATGGGAACATGGTTCTTGATGTTGGATACAGCAAGAGTAGGGTGAAAAGAAGATTTTGATTCCGACATGATGATAGAGAAGAGACAAAGAAGAGAGGGGGGGGGGACGGGGTTGAAGAGGAAGCGGAAGGTTTTCCCCTAGAAATCTGATACCATGAAAGAGTTTAATCCCTTGCCTATTTCATTGATATCAATGGTTTATATACAATCAATACAAGCCTATAATTAAGGAAACTAACTAGCTATAAGGGGAACTAAATATACACTTAACTAATGTGATATATACAAAAAATCAGAATATCTTTATCATATATTCTAACAGATGGAATTTAATTTTTTTCTAATGTGATGTTGCATTAGGTTGGTTGCCTTACCTACTCTAAGGGTGGTATCATATTTCTTTCTATTTGCTTATATCTTGATTGAAATTCATATGTTTGTAATATGCGCTATTTGGTTAGGCAGAAATACATGTTTTGTCAAGCTGTAAAATGTGGATTTCTTATATTTCAAAATACTTACCACCTTACTAATTTGAATATCTTTATTTTGAACTAAATTAAGGTGTTTTTGTTATTCTTTTTGCAGTCTGTCTACACCTGATTATTCAAAAGATTTAGCAAGAACCTATTCTTAAAGAAAGCACGAAGTAGATATAAGCGATGGAAATGTTTATGAACAAGTTGAAGAACAAGAGAGTTTAGTTGTTTAAAGATGTCCTTTTAGGACATGTCACAATTCTTTTTTTTTCTTTTGTAATGAGTTAGACAAATACAATATTTTACAAAGAGGAGTGTAAATCATTAGGAAGTAATGCTTAGTTCTTTGTAATTAAATACAAATTTTTATATGAATATAGATTATTTTGTATATTTTCAGATATATAAGTGTAGAGCGGATGAAACATATATAAACCGTTTTTAATGTTGCAATGAAATGTTCTTAACGATCGGAATGAAAATTAACGTAAGGAATATATGGTCGTTAAAAGAAAGTTGAACGACCGGATTTCTTGCGGTCGCTAAAGAACATTAACGACCGAATTTAAAATTCGGTCGTTAACTTTTAATAACGGAGCTTTTAGCGACTGGTGACAACTGGGTTTATTTTGGTCGTTATTGACTAATAATGACCGGTTCAAGGCGTTTAGCGACCACATTTCCTTTCATTAAAAGACCAATTTTCTTGTAGATGGATTTGCACCATGAATCAATCCTTTGCTCATTTTTCTTGTCTTAATAATGGATAAATTGATGTGGCATATTGTTACCATTCAAAAACTGGGTCATTGTGACACCTACTAAATCTCATCAGTAGATAAGTTAAATCTTGATCCGAAACAAACAATAATGGCCTAGGGAGCAGAGGAAATAGACAAAAGCATACTAAAATAGGTTAATAGTAGAAACAACGTAAATAAAAGAATATATATACAACATCGAACAAGAACAAAAATACAAGATTCATCTCAAAACCTAGTGGATGCTAGTGCAAAACTACTTTTAAAAAATGAGTATAGACTGGTCATATATATGAACTATACAGGCTATCTCAAAATACAAAAGACTAATCACAAATATAGAAAAAGAGACGAGTCAGCTACGGACGCCAATAAGCTCACCCTTAGTCTGTGGAATATTAGCTACCGCAATAGGAGGAATAACGAGGTCAACTAGCGCTCAAATCTACATCAAGAAAAAAGATGCAGAATGCAATATGAGTACTAAAATAACATATGCTCAGTGGCATCATAGGCCGATCAAGCTTGCGTGCAATAACATAATAACAAGCGAATAAATAATGGGGTAACGATGCAACAGTAAAGGCATAACTACACATGAATCATAAGAAAAATACTAAGATAAATGGCGAAAGCAATAAAGCTATCTAAATCTATTTGAAAACCCATAATCCCAGATGGCACAACCAAAACATCACAACAATAATCATACAATCAATAACCCGGCCAAACCCCCGTACAATCAATTACTATTCAGTTGACTTTATTTCAGCCTATCTTCAGAGGTCTTCATTTAGCTCATTATGTCAATTTTAGTCAATTGTTTCATTCAACTATTTTACATACCGTATGTTCAATGTATTGACGTCATTCGGTGCTGCATCATTTTATGATGCAGTTTCAGATATTCATGATCTTAGTCAGGCAGATGCTAGCTTCTAACCAATAGGTGATGAGCTTTTTATTCGAGGACTCTAGTCAATTTTTATTTCCAATATTTTATTTATATTCATATGTACTGATTAAGGGGAACATAGTGTCATGTCCTAAATACCTATATTCAGTATTAGAGAGGCTTAATAGATAGTTAGAGTTGTTATATTCAATCTATTTAGTCCTAGTTAATTTCATGATTATGCTTCCGCTCAATAATTTTAGTTCTTATACATGCTTATATTTAGTTGTTTGTGACTTATGTCAGTATCAAAGTTAGCTTAGAGTCAATTGTGACTCTAAGCACCATGTTACAATCAGGGTTAGTCTCAGATCGTTACAAGCATCTATATTCAAATTACTCTTATCTTTGATACAACCTTGTCATAATTTTGTTGCTACTCCTCTGCCTTTATATTCATGAAAAATTCCTGGCCTAAAATTTCCATGTCCGCTTTAGAATTTGACATCACTACTTCAGTTTCAAATTCTTCATCACTGTTGAAACATTAACTACTTCTCCTTTAACTACTCTATTTGGTACTTCTCCAATACATGATCTGTTGAATCCATGAAAGCTATGGAGCGGTGATGGATCAAAATTCAGTGTACTACTGTTAATTTCTTGAACGGACCTTTGTAGTGATATTATTTCGATGTTCTTGTACATTCACTACTTAGATTAATAAAATTCCACCACAAACAAATTACAATTCTGTATGATAAAGATTAATTTATCGATGCAAATTTAGGATAATTCTATAAATTTCTCTAAGAGGATCGCTGGCACTAATATTGGCCTCAAAGATTAATGTTTTCATCACATTGTCTTTCTGAAATGGGACAACGTTTTTGACAACCTTTAATATGTTACCTGTTAGATCGAGAAAGATTTTGATAATTGACAAATAGAGGAACAAATGAAAGGAACCGGTTGCGCCAACATGTTCTTTTCAGACCGAATCCGACTAGGATAAGGAGAGTGTCAACCACGCAAATTAGAAGTTATAAAACGGTGGAAGGGTTACTTTTTCGACAAGAAACCAGTGCAAAAAGGTTTCCTTTCATAAAAAGAATTCCTTCAAGGAAGAGGAAGAGTGCATAAAATTAGTTTACAAGAATTTCCAAATTCCACACGGATAAGGAAACAAAGTTGAAGTAGGAAAAGGATTTTTGGTCTACTTAGTCTATAAATAGAGCAAGAATCTTCCAACGAAACTTGCGCACTTAAACAGAGAATTACAAGTAGAATACAATCAAATAGAGCGAGTTCATAGTTGAGGGATTTCCGATTACGAAGTGTAGCCAACGCAAGGAAACAAAAAACAAGAATTGAAGAACTGATTCATAGGCTTATGTTTTATATATTCTTAAGTCAAGTTTGCTTGTATTGAGTTTTTATCGAGTTGTATCTTTAGTTCTTTCTAGATCCAGTGAAGTATAAACTGGAGTAGGAAAAGAGTCTTCAAGTTGGGGTGACTTAAAGACTTGGGAACATAAACCTTGGGGGGTTTGTGTTGGAGTTTAGGAATTAGAGTTAGTTTCTAGGATTGCAAGAGTTGTAATCCGAATTCATAACTTGAAGTGGGTCGACGATCTAGTTGGTTGTTGGCGTCTAGGAATTAGAGTTTATAATTCTTTAGGTTACATAAGTTTGTAATAATTTGTTGAGACTCAAATTTTAATGAAGTAGAGTTAAATCCTACAGAGGTGCATGTCATGGTTTTTTACCCTTTATGAGTCGGGGTTTTCCGCAATAAAATATTGTGTCATTACTTTATTTGCTTTACATAACGTAATTAATGTAATCCGCAAAGGAATAGATAGAATATACCTGCTCCTTAGGCAAATTTAGGGGTTACTATTTTAACAATTGGTATCAGAGCAGGTTATCTTTGTAGAGTCTAATAACTCAAGATAAGATCACTATGAATTATGCACCTCCTCTTGGACACAGTGAAGGTCAACACATCAACATACCACCATTGTTCAATGGACATTACTACGCATGGTGGAAGGTGAGAATGGAGGATTTTCTACAAGCCCATGACTATGAATTATGGATGAGAGTTACTGATGGTCCTCTTATTCCTATAATGAATGATGATGAAGGGAAAGGCATTCCAAAGCCCAAGGCTCAATATGGAGAACCTGATTATAGAATGCTCGCAAAGAATGCTAAAGGTAAGTGCATTCTTGTATGTGGACTTGAACCTGACGAGTTCAATCGCATCTCTAGTTGTACTATAACAAAACAAATTTGGGACACACTACTCAATGCACATGAAGGAACTCCCTAAGTAAGAAAATTTAGAATTGCTAGACTATGCACTGAATATGAAACATTTAAGATGGAGAATAGTGAATCACTTCAAGATATGATTACTAGATTCACTACTATTGTGAATGAACTGGTGTCTTTGGGAATGATATACACTACTGAGGAACTTGTTGATAAAGTGCTAAAGACTCTACCTAAGTCGTGGGAGATCAAGGCCACTGCATTTAGAGAAGCAAAGAATTTGACAACCATGAGTTTAGATGAACTTCTAGGAAATCTAAACACTTACGAGATAAATGTTGATGAAACAAAAATGAGTGGAAGAAACAAAGATATGATTTTTTCTTTCAAAGCAACTGAGATTGATGAATCTAATATGAATGATGAGGACATAGCCATGATCAGCAAAAACCTCAAAAAAACTCTTCAAGAAAGATGGAAACTATGAGAAAAAACTGCCCCCAAGCAAAGAAAAAGAATCTAGAAAAGCTATGTATATTGCTTGGGGAACAAATTCAGACAACTCAAATAAAGATGATGCAAAAGATATGGCTTTGATGGCCATAGAGGACTCTGAACCAGACTCTGAATCAGACACTGAGAAAAGGGAGGAAAATCTTCTTGACCTTAAAAATAAACTAAAATTCTTTTCAAAGAAAAAATTATCTTCCCTTATTTTAACTCTCATAGATAATGTTCAAGAGTTGGATGAAAACAAAGATCAGTTATTGGCTTCCTTGGCCAGTTTAAAATTTGAATATACTGATCTTGAAAAAATTAACTCTGATCTCAAGAAATAAAATCAATTCCTAAAGGAACAAGTACAACAACTTGATTCCTGCACTTTGGCTCTCAAAGCTGGAATTTTGAAACAAAGTGTTACTGGGAATGGAAAAGGAAAAAATAGCGGTGACCAAATCAGATGTGACCAAGATCTAAAGAGGTTAAAAGATGAAATATTTTCTGAAAGGAAAAAATCTAGAAGAATAAATCTTGACCTAGATCGAACTAAGTCTGAGCTTGAGAGGGTAAACAAATGGACTCAGTCCTCAATGATTGTGACTCAGCTCAATAATAGAACACATAACACTAAATCTGGAATAAGTTTTATTAAAGAAGTCCCTAAGAAAGCCTCTTATTTGTGCACACATTGTAGTAGTATTGGTCACTCAAGGGGTACCTACCCAATAGTTATAACTCACATGAATAAAAACTTCAAAGCTGCCTAAAATAGAAAAGCCAACCCTATTAAAGGAAAGGAATCACGTCAAAGAAATAGGTTGGGGCAAAAGAAAAAATCTAAAAATGTTTCACCAATATGGATTAATAGAGATCTCATTCATCTTTTTTATCAATACAAAGGACCCATGCTAGTCTGGGTTCCTAAATATAACCTTTGAATTTAAAGGAAAAGTGAGAGGAAACAGGCAACATTCACCAATGAACACATATTGCTCCAGACGCATGATTGAAGCTAGAAGAAATTCCTCTCACTTGCAAAACAAAAGGATGGAATAATAGCTTTGACAGTTAAAAAAAATTGAAAAAATGGGCAAGACTAAAGAACACAAATTGAAAGAAGGCATCGTGTTAAAGGAATGAACCAAATCCACTCAGTATATTACAACTTTGTAATAATAGAAATAAGCCCGCAGGATGATGATGAGTTGTCAATGGTCTTTAAATCAATTATGAAGAAATATGTGAAAGAAACAGGTCCAACATATGCAGTATCTAATAATAGGAACATGAAAAAGCCATATGAGGCGCACTCAGATGATCAAAGTGTGTAAACTGCGAGTCCAACAATCAAGAAGGATGATCAACCTCGAAAAACACTTTAAAAAGGAACAATTTAGAACTTTTGGCCGTGCTGTGAAGTGAAATTGTATCGTATGTTAGTTAGAGAGGTTGGCGGGGATGATTAAGATCACGTGAGTTTCCTTCAATGGCTAATGAACATTGCGCATACTGCCCTCTAATCTTGAATTTTATGCTCAATCTTGTACATTAAGTTGTATATCTCTATACAACTTTTAAAGTCAAGTCAATCATGCACTATAATATTGTATTTGCATATGTTACAAGAGAGACTTGGTAAAATTGGAGCAAAATTAAGTATTATCCAGTGATCTAAGGTATGTATACTACAATTGTTCATGACTAAATATAGAATCAATGCACTTGAACATGTTCTTACTACTTGTCCCAAAAGATATATCCATGTCCTATGCTCTATTTTCGATGTTGTCTAAAAGGAATCTAATCACGCTTTCTTGTGATAAAATATAATCATATCTCTACCCAAGATTAAACTCTTCATCTCAAAGGACTATAAATACCACTAAACAGATATCTTATTAAAAACCTATTTAAAGCCTTATCCTAGTGTGTCTCTCTACAACTCACACCCTTCTCTTTCATAAACTTCTTAACCAAGAAATCCTCTTTTTCTAAAATTGTGGAATAAAGTGTTCTTTAAAAAAAAACATGGTCATGCTTGATTAATTACAATTTATGGTTCTTAATGACATTCTTGGAGATTCTAAGTGTGATAGTCTATCTAATGTTATGATTGAGATGACTTCGGTGGATGACACCTCTACTTTGGTGCCTTATAAAATAGAGGTTGTGGGGTAGAGATTAGGTAGTACTAGTTGATGCTTATCGTGACCAACGACGCTAACCTACGGTACGAGTGTCTACGATCGTCGATAATATAGTAACCCAACTAAAGTTTGGGTCATGTTCCAAGGGAGTGGTTTTGAGAATTGATAGAAAAATAAAATTTAGTTCTAATTAGTCGTAGCTAAGGATATTAACAATTAAAAACATAATAAATCAAAAGGGGGTGAAACAAAAGTGTCAAATATCGATTTGGGGGTTTAATCACAAGTAGTAAAAACAACGAAAATAACAAGAAAATCAAGTATGGGGAAGAGTTCTTGGGGTGTGACCGCAATACAAGTTGAGATAAATCGTTGGGTACATGCCTTCGATAGGAAATTTGCAAGATAATAGTGACTAGGCTAAGCTTTAGATGGAAATAAGTTCCCTCTCGGGCAACTTACCCCGTTTCGAATGTGTTTCTCTCAGACACCTATTTTCTGCATGAAGGCCAGCCTGCGCCTTACCCCACTCACTCTCTCAAGCTAAATGTTAGGATATGGGACTAGGGCTCACCCCTTCAGGTTGAACCTTATGTCGATCCACTCTTTAGGCCATCAGTCTAGCGGTCTTGGTTTCGCGACCTCCCTCTCGGGCAAGCCAAAAACACATGACTGGTTTTGTATTTGCAACTACAAACCCATTAAATAAAACCACAACCACTAGGTGAAATCACCATTAAAATACATCTATCCTATCAGCAAGTAAGACCCAACAACAATATCAACACATATTTGCTAAATCACACCCCAAGAATGGAGATTTTTAGTCACACATCAAGAAATAACAAAATACACCTAAAATGATACTAAAATCAAATGGGTATAAGAAATTAAACCTTGATTTAAGCAAAGGAAGAAGAATGGAGAAGACCCACTTCCAACTTGGGGAAGATGAAATCTTCTTTCTTCAAGTCTCCCAAAACCCTCTCCAAACTTGAGAGAAAATATCCAAAAAGTACTATTCTATTCTGGAAATTAAAATTAATGTTCGACTCCTTAAAAATTAATAACGAGTTTAGTATTTATAGACTTCAGAAAATAGTGATGGCGGATCTTTCGGCGAGGTTAGTCGGAATCACCGATTAACTCGGTGATTCACCCTTTGGTGTAGTTCGTCGCCGTCTTGCACTAGCCTTCAGCGTCGTCGTGCTCTGTGTCATTGGGCGGTATAGTACTATTTCGCGGAACTATTCGGCGAAGCGCTGACTGCTCCTTTCATCGCCTTTTTGATAATTCTCCTTCAAGGCTTCACATACTGAAACAAATGGCGGAGTGCGTCCCTTCGACGAGTCGCAAGTGTGCTTGGCGATACGCATGCTTCAGTTTCTTCGTTCTTTTCAGTCTTTTTGTTCCTTTTTGCGCCTAAGTGTCCATGCTTCCACCAAAACTTCAAATACCTGAAACTTAAGAGTTTTCATCAGATATTGAGACAAAATAAGCATTTGAGGACACTATTTCTATCAAAATAAAGCCCTAAATGAGTCCAATTTGTGGACTCATCACTGGTTCTTAGGGGGAATCTGTATATGGTGTGTCTAAAATTACTGAGGAAGTTTTGGAGGATATACCATGTGAGGGAGAATATTTTGGGGATCCTACAGTTGAACAAAGTCAATTGTTAGGCTCAACTCAGGTGCATCTAGTGAGGGGGAATCTATGGGGGACCTCTCTGTCGAACCTAGTTCTTCTATTTGGGATCCATATCAACTTGAATTTAAGGTTGATGTAAAACAATAATTATAGTTGGTGCTACACCTGATAATACCACGTCTAGGGAATAGATTGAGAGACATGTTCCTCTACAAATGATGCTGAAGAAAATTTGTTCTTCTTATTGACTCAATTTAAATTAAAGATGAATCTATTGAAATTAGAGTTGTGAACTTTGGGAAGCAAACAATACTATTAGGCAAGGTGAGTACTGATTTTGAGGGTTAGAGATGAGTGAACTATTGTTTCTTCGGAGGGTACAAAATTGATTGAACCAGTTCCTTAAAGGTGATACAAAACGAAAAAAAATAAGCCGAAATTGAAGTCATATGTATCACTCACCAGAATGCCATGGACCAGTTGCATATGAACTATGATCTTGAACATGTAGGCCTGCTAAAGAAAAATAAAACACAAAGCTCAAGGCTGAGCTTGCATAGACCAATGCTACCTTTGAAATTGAGAAGACTACTAATTTTGTTAATCCAAAAGATGTTTTTTGTGTTGCTGAAAAAGGACTTTTATTTACCCTCTCATGCCCGATCTTTTGCTATTACCTAGCCACTCAAGCCTTTGACTTCTCAATTTTTTTCTCATCACAAGTGCTTTATCTATCTTTAATTTTGATTACATTTGTGGTGTATATACTTTTTTATTAATGTTAATGTTGGGTTTGAGTTTCAGGTTCATGTCTATCTCCTATGTTTGTGCAAATGCTTTGCTATAGCTAACTGAGTTCTTGATTTTTAAGTGTTTGTGTAGGTGATAGCCCAGTGGCCATGAGTATCGAATTTGGTTCTCTTAGTGTGGTGTATGCCTTCACAGTGTTTTATGATGTCAAAAGGGGGAAGTGCATACTTGTGTAATATTTATAACCCAATTGGTCTAACTTGATCCTCTAATGCGTTTGCTTTGTGTATTGAGTTTTAAGAAACTGACATATAATACAGATTGATCTATTCACACAAGAAGCAATGGTTTGTCATCATCAAAAAGGGAGAGTTTGTTAGATCGAGAAAGATTTTGATAATTGACAAATAGAGGAACAGATTAAAGGAACCGGTTGTGCCGACATGTTCCTTTTAGACCGAATCCGACTGGGATAAGGAGAACGTCAACCACGCGAATTAAAAGTTATAAAGCGGTGGAAGGGTTGCTTTTTCGACAAGAAACCAGTGCAAAAATGGTTTCCTTTCATAAAAAGAATTCCTTCAAGGAAGAGGAAGCGTGCATAAAATTAGTTTACAAGAATTTCCAAATTCCACACGGATAAGGAAACAAAGTTGAAGTAGGAAAATGATTCTTGGTCTACTTAGTCTATAAATAGAGCAAGAATCTTCCAACGAAACTTGCGCACTTAAACAGAGAATTACAAGTAGAATACAATCAAATAGAGCGAGTTCATATTTGAGTGATTTCCGATTACGAAGTGCAGCCAACGCAAGGAAACAAAAAACAAGAATTGAAGAACTGATTCATAGGCTTATGTTTTATAGTTCTTAAGTCAAGTTTGCTTGTATTGAGTTTTTATCGAGTTGTATCTGTAGTTCTTTCTAGATCCAGTGAAGTATAAACTGGAGTAGGAATAAAGTCTTCAAGTTGGGGCGACTTAAAAGACTTGGGAACATAAACCTTGGGGGGTTTGTGTTGGAGTTTAGGAATTAGAGTTAGTTCCTAGGATTGCAAGAGTTGTAATCCGAATTCATAACTTGAAGTGGGTCGACGATCTAGTTGGTTGTTGGCGTCTAGGAATTAGAGTTTATAATTCCTTAGGTTACATAGGTTTGTAATGTTTTGTTGAGGCTCAGAGTTTAATGAAGTATAGTTAAATCCTACAGAGGTGTAGGTCGTGATTTTTTACCCTTTATAAGTCGGAGTTTTCCGTGATAAAATATTGTGTCATTACTTTATTTGTTTTACATAACGTAACTGTTGTAATCTGCAAAGGAACAGATAGAATATACATGTTCCTTAGGCAAATCTGGGGTTAGTATTCCAACATTACCAACACCAAAAAAATTATGAGCATTGAGAAAATCTTTTTATTTTTTGATTGAAAAATAAGGAGCTAGCAGACCATCCAACTCACACCTTCTCATTTGATATTTGCATATGGCATAAACTTATGAACCATTTTCTCCACTTCCACCGCCTCCACCTCGAGAAGCAGAAGGGGGACGAGTGAGTCCAGAGGAGATACGTTTAGTATTGTTGACAATATTTGTTATTGTTCATATCCCCTTTAGAGTTATTAGTGCAGGTGCAAAACATCCGTTGTTTTCTGAAAAAAAATGCTAGAATATTGTATTAGAGTGAAAATTTCACTTATAAAAAACATTTAAACATGATTTTTGACCTAACATCTACTCTCTTTTTTCGAAGAGGAGGAGAAGGAGGGGAGTTGATTTGTGGAAATTGATTAAAGTTTTGATCTTAATTATCGTGATTGATTGTAGAGGTATTATTGTTAGAACGTTGAGGCATTGAGGTAGAGATGACTAAAGTGCTGGAAAATTTAAAAATAAAAATAATAGTACTTAATAGATTTTATTATTATAATATTAATAATAAAAATGTGAAGAGGAAGCGGGTATATATGAGATGCGATAAGGTGACAAAACTTAGCTTCTCTCTGTCCTCTCTCCATCAAATTATACTCTCAACATACTCCCTTCATACTCTGCTGCCATGGCGGTGGCAGAGTTTATTTCTTCTTCTTCTTCACTCACTATAACCATATCTCTTTATTCTTCACAACTTTTACATGTATCAACCCACAAGCCTCGATTATCACTAACTCCTCTCCGAAGAAGTAAAATATGCTGCTCTGTTATCTCTAAGTAAGTATGTTCATTTTTCTTCACCCCTTACTACTTGTGTTAGAGAAAACCTTTTTTAACACCTTTTTTTTTTTATTGTCCCAGTGAAGTTCAAGCACCAGTGCCGGTGGCGAAGGAGCCAATTAAAAAAACTGAATGCTTTGGTGTTTTCTGTCTTACTTATGATCTCAAAGCTGTAAGTTACCTTCGTAATAATGAAACTCAGGTCACCCTGGACCATTTCACTTTCTTACATCTATCATTTTGTCTCTCTAATATATACTATGTGCAAAACATATGAAAAAGAAATCACCTACTAACATTCTTTATCGACCCTAATCAGTGGGCGGAGCGAGAATTTTCATTAAGGAGGGTTAATAGTTAAGTCCCTAATGGTCCAAAAACAATATGTAGAGTTTCTTATTGAAAGAAGAAGGAAAGACACTGTACAACTGTTGTATGTGAATAGTCGAGCAGAAACTATCTTCGGCTTTTAGTTTGTATTAATGTATTTTAAGAATAATTTTTTTCAACAGGAAGAAGAGACAAGTTCTTGGAAGAAGCTGATAAATGTCTCTGTTTCTGGTGCTGCCGGAATGATCGCTAATCATCTTCTTTTTAAAGTAAGAAGAAGCCCTTTTTTCCATTATTTTTAATGAGTTTTAGTTTTTTTTTACTTCAACCACAACGCAAATAATGTACAAATTTCTTCGTTAAGAGCGCAACTGTAACAAAATATTGAGCATATTACTTGATTAATTTTCCAGACTGTATCATTTAGACAGTAATAGATCAGTCATGTGATTATTAGAGTCAAAATTAATATGCATCCACACACCAGCATCAGTAAAACGTGACCACGTTCTTGGGATACTATAGTTGCAGAAACTCATTTATTATCTAAAGTCAGTTCTCACCATGTAGAGAATCTTTCTTTTCAATTAACATCTTGGCTTGAATGCATCTGTGACTGGACCGGGTTCTTTATGTTATCTAATATCCTTTCAAATGGATCAAGTTGATTGCTGGACTCACAGTTCATCTATTAATGACCTTAAAGTATGAATTAACGGTTTGAACTTATGCTATCTAGCACCATTATGTTTGTTCTTATGAACCATTTCTTCATAGGTGAAAATTCCAGAAGCTTTTTAATCAGTACTCATAAAGCCTCGGAAAGTATGTAATGGTTTCAATTTTTCCAGCTTGCATCAGGTGAAGTTTTTGGGCCAGATCAACCAGTTGCATTAAAATTATTGGGGTCTGAGCGGTCGATCCAAGCCCTTGAAGGTAGGTATTTTCCCTGTACCATCAGCATCTACATTTTTGGAGGATCCATCACGGACATAAATATGTTGTTTCCTCTTTTCTCTTATCTAATTCCTTTCATTTTTTGTGGGTGTGGGGGTGGACGGGCGGTATGTTTGTAACTTAACTGTAGGATGAACTGTTTTAGCTATCTCTATATGGTCAGATGATTTAAGCACTTCCAAACAAGCATTATTAAAATAAAATTAAAATGTGCTTGTTGTCTGACATTCGATAAAGAATGTTCATTTTCCTATTTATAGTAGTTTATATGGGTTTCGCAACTTTCAGCTCTTTGCTCCACTTGCTTTCTATGATATTCATTCTCACTAACTGTAGGAAAAGGATGGAATTCCTACTTCTGTTGGTAACTGTTGATGAATTTGTGCTTTACTAACGGTTAGATGTCACCATTCAGGAGTTGCTATGGAACTAGAGGATTCCTTGTTTCCGTTGCTTAGGGAGGTCAGCATAGGCATAGATCCTTATGAGGTGTTCCAGGATGCTGAATGGGCACTTCTCATTGGAGCAAAGCCTCGAGGTCCTGGAATGGAATGAGCTGGCTTATTGGATATAAATGGGCAAATCTTTGCTGAACAGGTATCTTCTTCTAGTTGTTATCCTCATAAGCTAGAGTTAACATGTTGAGTAAAGTTTTTCATATCTTTTTCCAAATCATTACAGGGAAAAGCTCTCAATGCTGTTGCATCTCGTAATGTCAAAGTTATAGTGGTGGGAAACCCTTGTAATACCAAGTAATATACTATATCACTGAATGCCAAATCTCCTTTTATACCCCTCTCTGTTCATTGCTAATATCTTCCTATTCCTCTCTAGTGCATTGATTTGTTTGAAAAATGCTCCAGACATACCTGCAAAAAATTTTCATGCATTAACAAGATTAGATGAAAATCGAGCAAAATGCCAGGTAAGCCATCATATGGTTTAGCAGGCTCTTTTACACGGTGAACACAAAAGGTAAGATACAGTTTTATGGTTGTGCAGTTTGCTCTGAAAGCTGGAGTCTTCTATGACAAAGTATCTAATATGACCATCTGGGGAAACCATTCGACTACTCAGGTTTCTCATAAGATTCTCATTCACTGGTGCCAAAGCTATTTTCACTTGCTTACTGTTCCTGCTATAAGTTAGATCAGTTTCTTGCTATCAGGTTCCAGACTTCTTAAATGCAAAAATTAATGGTTTTCCGGTCAAAGACGTCATTAGAGATTCTAAATGGTTAGAGGAAGAGTTCACTGAAAAGATTCAAAAGGTATGGTTTCAAACTTCAGAGTTTTCTTTTGTGCCTGTCATGTGTTTTTGTCAAAAGAGTCTAATGCTTAGGCATTGATCTCCAGAGAGGTGGTGTACTTATTCAGAAATGGGGAAGATCTTCTGCTGCGTCGACTGCTGTATCAGTTGTTGATGCAATGAGGTCTCTTGTGACTCCTACACCAGAAGGCGATTGGTTCTCCACTGGCGTAAGCTTATGAATTCTTCTTTGTAAGAGAATTAAGTTGTCTATTAGTGCCTTCAATGATCTATTATAGGAAATGAGCATGCTAAATATTGATTCTCCCCAACCCACCCACCTTCCCGCCCGGGTTTCAGGAGATACTGTTATTAGAAGGTGGATGAGTTTCGCTTTGTTCATTTTTTAATTCCACGTGGAGGTTTATCGACTTATATACTGGACACATGTGCGGATACACCCACCTTTTGTGTTGTGTGTGTGTATTTATACCAAATCTTTTACTCATTATCACAAAGGAGCTCAGTGGCATCCCACAGCCACAGACTTTATCCTGATCAAATAGGCATAATTAGCTGAAATGGAAGCCATATATTTATTGTATAAACTTATAAACATTTAATCCAACCATATCTGTTATGATATAGAGTAACTAGTTTTATGGCTCCTTATTTTCCGGTTGCATGGTATATGATGGTTATTTATGAGTTTCCTAGTAATTAGATCTGATAATGTAGGTGTACACCAATGGAAATCCTTATGGGATAGCAGAGGATATAGTTTTCAGCATGCCATGCAGATCAAAAGTTAGTTATTTACCTCAGTTCCCAGTTTCATCTGGTGTTTTTTGTGCAAATCAATATCGGGTCTAATATACTTATTGCTTGCAGGGTGATGGTGACTATGAACTTGTCAAGGATGTATTAATGGATGACTACCTCCGAAGCCGAATAAAGAAGGTTATCTCCCTTTTCTCTTAGATTTTGGAACACTTTTTTCCCTTCATAAGTAAAATGTCATTTCATTGGCCATGGAGCATGTCGAACATATAAAGCCAAAAAGCTCCAATTCCGTGCTTTCGCATAGACATTCATCAAGCAGTTAATTAATCTGGTGTTTGTCTACGATTTTGCAGTCAGAAGATGAATTGCTTGCTGAGAAGAGATGTGTCGCGCATCTTACAGGAGAGGTGAGATTTTGTTTTACTTTCTTTGTTTTTTCCCCTCTCCTCAGGGTGGTGAGTACTAAGCCACTGGTATTAGTCATTTAAATTTTGTGTTTTTCCCAGTGGACTGAGTCTATATTTTCTCTTTTTAGGGTATTGCTGTATGTGATCTGCCAGGAGACACAATGCTCCCTGGAGAAATGTGAAACTATAGAGCCAGGTTATCAACGGCTTTTGACCATTGCAGAACGGGTTTAAATCCTATGAACACAAAGGTAAATGAAAATGTAATATGTATGCAAATGATCTTTGAAGTTGACTAGATCTGATTGCTGCTAGGGGTGGGCGTTAAGGCAATACAGATTGGATATGAAAGCTTCGCCTTGGAATTTTTTATTTTCAGTTGAGAAATTACAATCCAAATCCAAACAAAATAGTTCGGATTGGTTCGGTTTTGGAATGATCTGTTTGGCATTTTGGGCTATTTGGCTTTAATTTACTGATGTCCTTCATCGTCAAGAGTCTATAGACGGCATTTGCAGCAGCCTCAGTCTACTACCTACAGTAAATGAAAATTTTGAACTAAATATATAGGTGTACGTATTGGATTTTTGTCAAGAGTAGTAGTGAGGTGCTGAGAATTATTTTTGAGAAGAAAAAAACTTTGAACCCTTGTGTTGATTTGACTTGCTAGACTTTACCTAGCACAAATCGAAGTCCCAATTCTGAAGCTCATGGAAAGAAGTAGGACTCGAAAGAATAAAGAACAGAAGCAGCCCCTGGATACCATAAATGTTTGCTTTTACAGGAAAGCTAGCAACTGATTCCAAAGTGGCAGAATTATCATTACCTGGAGACATGCCAAAAGATAGGATAATGTTGCAATAAAGATGACCAGTCTGTCATGTTCCTTATTTGAAACATGCACTGAACTTCAGAACATCCTTTGTAGGTAACTCCAAAGCAAACGCAGGAATACTCCCCAACATCTGGCTTGCCTGCTTCATAAATCGATGCCCACTGTATCCATTATCCAATTAGGACTCAAGGATCAAAACCCAAATTCTTATTTGCATCAAAGTACATAAGGTACTCCTCAAGCAACGTCAAACCCTGAGTTTGAAAGATCATAGGAGTGCTCCATCTTTAAATTGCAAGTTATCACTTGCATCATTTAGTGGCCTGTTTCTTGCTTGATTCAGTATCGCAGTCATGCTTGACTGGATCAAGGGACTTATTTGCTTCCTCACTGTTAGTGCCATTTCTGCCATCAGATCAGTTTGTACCAATAGGTGCACTGTCACTGTGAGTTCCAAGAATCTTGTGCAAGATATTAAGAAGAAGTTAGTACCGGTTGCCTTGTGCCAATTTTAGTGAAATTAAGCCAGCCATTGATTTTATTTGATCTGGAAACTAAAGATATTATGAAAGCTTCATCAATGCAGATGTTGGCCTGGAAGATGATATGGAGAGTAAAATTTCCTGATGAAATAGCATGCTTTACATGAATACCGGAAAGAGAGGCTCGAGACAATCTTATGAAAAGAGGAACAACTGTGCTACATGAGGCAGAGATATCAATCATCTCTTTTTTCACTGCGAAGTAACAAATGAAGGTTGGAAGATTTTGATCAGCTCAAGGGGAAGCTGGCTAGGAGAGTTCAACAAGTGTTATCTTGCTGGAACAGAGATGGGAACCTGTCAGAACACAGAGAGAGATTTGTAGATTATCCCGACTTGCATTTGATGAACAATTTGGAAGATCAGAGGAGGATAATGGTAGCTCTATCCGAAAGATAAAGATGAACTATCTAGTCCTTTTCTATTTTTGGTGTACACAAGAATATCTTCATGAAGCATGCACATAAAAGATGAAATACCTGCTCAAGGTCATATCCATCTGGGTGCACCAATATTGTGAGTTGATAAAAACAATAAAATGTGGTTTTAGCTGGGATCAAACCGTGGCAGCATGGGAAGTCGTGCTAGCTTGTACCAGCAACACTAACTGGATCCCTACTAACTGCCCTTTTATGCTTTTCATGAGGACACTATTAGTTATATTTATTTCTTTCAGTTTTTCAAAATAGATATACAGATAAAAAAAATTGAAATTGAAGTTAACCGGTGCACCTACACCCCACCTATACATGTGGGTCCGCCTCTGCATAGCACAAATACATCCTTTTCACCAAAAAAGAAGGGTGAAAACTAAGAAAAAGAGGAAAATAAACTGGAAGGTAATTTAAACATCAAGGATGAAAACACCTTGGATAATAAACTATTTCAATTTGGTATTTTAATCTTAGTGGTGGTAGTGGGAGGTGCAACTCTTGCTAGATTTCTGATAAACAACCAGAAATAATAGCTGTCTGTTTACCTATAGGGACAGTTTGGGGGATGCTTCAAAAAATTTACTTCATAAATATCTTATTCAAGGAGACGCAAAAACACCAACCTGATGTTAGAAAAGATCTATACAAAGTCATAGCTCTATCATGCTCAAAATATCATTACGGTTCTCTATCAATAATTCAATCATATCAAAATGTAATATAAACTTAACTATAAAGAGGCTTACGAAATTTAGAAGGTGTCTAGATTAACTTATTTTTAAGTGCTTTTGACTTTTAAGCAAGTGTTTGGCAAAGATACAAATTAAAAAGTATAAAAAGAAAAGTCAAAAATCAAAAGTAGGTAGCTACATACTTTTGACTTTTAAGTCACTTTAAAAAAATCTTATCCAAACACCCCCTTAAACTTGTTGGTTATTGAGTTTAAATCGTGGGTTACTGCAACACCTCGGATTTCGAAAATGGAATAGATTGCATGAATTTTGGCTACTGGTTCAGGTCTATGAGACCAGTCTACGGTTCGTAGAACTTTCTACGGGTTGTAGACCAGTCTTGTAGAAAGGGGGGAAATAATTTTTGAAAATCAAGTCCCAGACTTCATCCTACGGTTGACCAAGACGGTCCTTCGTATGGTCTATGGGTCGTAGATGTGTTCCGTAGAAGCTATCCAGACTTAAGTAAAATTTTGGAGTTAAAGTTGAATTCTACAGTTAGGGTCTAAGGTCCGAAGGAAGTCCTACGAGCCGTAGAAGGGTCCCGTCAAAAGTTGAGTAATTTTAAGGCCCAGTACTTGGTCTACGGTTGATCAAATACGGACCGTAGAAAGTTGTACGGTTCGTAAGTTTGACCCGTAGTCCAGCTCAACAATTAATTTTTAGGGGCTTTTGGGTTTTTTTCTAAATGTTTTAAGCCAATACTATGTTGTTTTGACATCTATCTTAAGCCCTATATAAAAAATTTAAGTCCTAAATCTACCCACTTTAAACCCATTCACCTATTTCCCCAAAACTTAGCCAAATTCATTCTCTTAAATTCCCTCTCAACCTAAGGAAGAAAAATAAGTTAGGGTTCACTCCAAGGTCTTCCATTCACCATTCATCTTGGGCTTGAGTAGCAAGGTATGTGGGTATTGACCCATGGAGTCCATTCCTTCATGGGGTCCCCAAGGTTTTCAATTTCAATTGATCAAATTAGTGTTTTTCTTAGTTCTATATGAGTCTTATTCAATTATGATCTTTATTGTTGTTTAAATCTTTTATTGCATGATTTAATGTAAATTACATGATATCTAGTTGAAGTTATATGAACCCAAGCATGATCCATGACTTCCAACTATGAACTTATGAAAAATCCATGAACCTATGAACTATGAATTTTGAAAGAATATGCATGTCTTGTGAAAATGATGTTTATGATGATATGGTGCTTTTAAATGAAAGTATTAATGATATATTGTTGTGAAAGGTTTTCTCACATACCAATATGATCATGATTGTGAAAGGTGTTTCTCACATATCACATTGGTGAAAGGGTTTTTCACCTACGTTTGAATTGTAATTTAAGGAGCTATTCTATGATATGGTCTTTAAGATGTGGATTGGTATTGAATATCGCCTTTCCTATGTAATAATGATATTTGGACTTTTATCTATTCCGTTGGATTTAGACTTAGCACCAAGAGGGCAATCTTTGAGGTGGAGACTCAAATAGGGTAGTCTCTAGTAGCAACCTCTAGTCCCAAACTACGTGTCCCTGTAGGATTGTCTTAAATGACCTATCTAGTGGATCCACTTTAACAAAAGATGATGTGTACTGATTCTACTTTGGCAAGTAGAATCCCCTTATTTCGATATGAGAGAGATATTGGATTCCATGATATAACTCTTATGGTCTTATTGTCGGTTAAAGCTAATATCCCACAAAAAACGATTATGCTTCTTCAAAGCTTTCTTATGTCTCTTCTTTTAAATGTGTTGACCATATCTTATGATTTACATGTCATCGCTTCTTTAAAGCTTTAAATGTTCAAATGTTAGTCATGAATTACATGTTTAAGCTGTGTCATCATGTATATTTATGCATATTGCCTCATACTTACTACATTCCATGTACTAATGCATACTTGTGCCTATATTATCTTATTAATGTAGGATCCGACGCTCCTACCTCTCACACTCGTGGCTAGTTGATCATTCTACCGGATTCAAGAGTTGGTGAGTCCTTATGTTTCGAGGATCGAGACACATTTACTTGTTTTATGTATTTTTAGTTTACGGATGATATATGTGGTGTATGGGTTACGTCTGAACCACTTTTTTTTATGTTTAGATGGCTTTGTTGAGATTATGTGTCACGACCCGAGCCTACACCCTAGACGTGGTCGGCACTCGAGAACCATTGTTGGTCCCCAAGCGAACTCTCATCCTGGCTAACTACAAGCGGAAGACTAACTTAAGCATACAAAGCTTTAACTCAAATGAAAAACTCTGAATAAAAATAAATTATTCAATTCGCCATAAAATAGGCAACCTAAGTCTTTAAAACATTTAATAAAATAAATAAAAAGACTTTTGAAACTCTACAGTCTATCTATGAAGCCTCTAAATGACAAAGATGGAAGTCGGGACAAGACCATGACCTCCTAACAATTGATATAACTGAAAGTAAAAGTGGAACCCTCCGGAAACAAGGAGGCTCACTATAGCTAACTCGAACTCCATGTGGTATCAACGAAGCTCCTGTTGATGACCCTGAATACCTGTATCTTCATCAGGAAATAATGCAGGCCAAATGACTCAGTACGTGGAATGTACAAGCATGTAAGAGGAATTCTAAAGCATAAACATAAGCTTGGACTTGATAAAAAGGAAACATACTTACCTATTTTCAAACTAACTCAACTCAAGGAATATTCAAGGATACTCAAAACTACTCAAACTTACTCAACTCAGAAGTACTAAGGATAAGATACTCAACTCAGAAGTACTCAAGGATAAGATACTCAACTCAAAATACTCAAGGATAAAGCAATAGTAAAAGATGCAATATATATATATGGAAAGCTTTAAAACTGTAGATAGCAACTCAATGTATTGAAAAAATACAATAATACTCGGTGTGTATATAAAAACACAATATAACTCTCTGGGAGTTTCTCTAACTGACAACCATTACTATGAGTTATGTGATGATATATCGTCTTGTCCACGCTGCCAGAACTGTCCTATACTTTGTCAAGGTATAAGACCTCTCAACTAAGTGGATCCACTAGTCTATGCTAAAAAGCACTAAGTAATCATCTAAAAAGTATGACCCTTTTTACCCACGTCGGCTACATGGTTTATGGAGACTTGAGTTATCTGAACTCGTCCCCATATCGGTGCTCAATACTACTCCCAAAATATACTCAGTTCATATGTTTTAAAAACATAACTCTTTCTATGGTTTGAGATTATTACTCAAAATCTTTCTGTAAAAAAAAAGATATTACTCAATTGCTCAAAACTCTTTTGGAAATCTCAGTTTCCTCCTCTTTTATATGTGAAAACATTTACTCTTAGGAATACTTAGTTCCCATATATCATTTTAAAGAAAATGACTCGACTCTACTCTTTCTCAACTCAAGTGCTCAAGTCTTAAAACAAGTGTGGAAAAATTTGTAAAAGACTTCTCAGAATAAAGTTCATGCCGAATTATGGACGTGAACGACTCAATTCAAGGTTTTCAATAATCATATATATAGAACTCAATAATCGAAACTCAACAACTCAGAACTCAAGAACTTCAATGATAATACTCGTTTCAAGAATGCTCGACTCAGAGAATTCATGCGGAATTATGGACATGTAATGACCCTCCTGGTCATTTCTGTGTCTTGCATTCTGTGTGTCGTTTAGAGTGTTCCTGTAGCGACCTCAAGTCATGTATGACTTGCTGGGACTGACAGTTCGGTCATTTGGTCGTTCGTTTAATTATGGTGCGAGTTTTAGTGTTTTGGAGCTTATGAACCTTGAACGATCCTTTTCGATCAAAAATTCAAGAAGACAACCCTAGAATTGAATTCTGACGGTTCCATCAGCTCCGGAATGGCCAAATTAGGCTAGTAGCATAGTTGGCACGAGTATCGAGGCCTTCGATGTGAGTTTGGATCATTAGGCGTTTTAGCCTTTGAAATTTAGCTTAAGGTTGACTTTGGTCAACATTCTTGGAAAACGCGCTCAGATGAAAATTCCGTCAGCGCGGTTAGCTCCGGAATGTCAAGTTTGGTCTAGATTGACTCTTCTTTTGTGTCTGGAGGTTTTTGATATTTTTCTGAGCTCTTTTGTGGTTTTTGACTTAAAATGACATTTGGAAGTGGGACCCATTTTTTATCGAGATGACCTCTGATGGAAATTTTGACTCCGCCGTTGAGTCCGAAATGTAGAATTTGGTATGGTTACATATCTCGTTTGCATGCACGGGGTTCCGAATGAGATCGGAGCACCCCGTCAGAGTTTTTAGTTTTTGGGAAAAGTGCAGAAAATCTGCTATAAGATGCAGAAAAACCAGCAACTTTTCCCCAAACTTAAACCCTCATAACTCTCTCATCTCTCAACCGATTTGGGCGATTCAAAAGGCAAAGTTGTGAGATTTTTTGAGGACAACGTGTTGGTGAGCTCGGATAGTGATTTGGGGTCCCCATTTGAGGTAATTTTCGTAAAATACCTGCTGCCACGACTATTTTTGTGAGCTTGATTTTGGAAAATTTTGAGACTTGTTTTCTCAGTCTTTCTAGGTCCGATTTCAGTGATTTTTGAGGCTATCTTGAGTGGTATTTCGAGGAGAACGTTGTGGTGCTGTCGCATTTCACTGTAGACCTCCAGTTTCTGGTAAATATACGGATTCAACTGCTGTCCCATTTCTAGTTTTTGAGAAAATTTGGGTTTTAGTTGCATGTTGATATTGTGTTGTTCCCGAGCCCCGAATTGTGTCCCATTTTGGGACATGAGCTGGGGGAACTGGTTAGGACCCACTTTTGGGGTTAATTCTGGAATTTCCTGCGCGGGTCCCACTTTCCCCGTTTTGACCCCGAAATTGGTCCGTCTCCGTTTGTTGTGATTTTGGTGTCTAAATGACCGTAATAACGTTGTGACTCTATTTTTGATAGCGGGGCAGCGTTTCGAGGACGTTCGAAAATGGAAAGCTCCGGAGAAGTGATTTTGGAGTGCGTGTGATCGACCTACAGGTAGGCTACGGTTTCCCTCTCCTAGATTGAGCTTGAGAATATGGATGCATGTTGATTAGTTGGGATTTGGGTTGGGTTGTTATTGAATCATGCATAGGTGTTTGGAAATCATGTTTTCGGCCTATTTCGAGAATTATCGGGTAATTGTGAGCATGCTTTGTGTTATTAATTGACCCTCCTCGCTATGTGGAGTGCTTGCATGCTTAATTTACTATTTGTTGAAGCATTTGGGCCTTAGTTTAGGTTTGA